>JBAKBP010009021.1:57500-86882 GCA_037953745.1 Lithodes maja | reverse complement strand
CTCTCACACTACTGATCCACCTGGTGAACAAGCCTACGTCTTTTCTATCCTAAATGACCTAGAGCAGTTAGTTCAGCAACCCCCCCGTATCCCGGATCGCATCGGAGATCGGCCCAACATTCTTGACCTGTTTCTAACTTCTAACCCTTCTTCTTATACTGTCGATCTTTTCTCTCCTTTGGGCTCCTCCGACCATAAACTTATCTCTGTCACCTGTCCTATCTCTCCAGTACAGCCACCCGATCCTCCTAGCCGGCGGCGCTTGTGGCACTTTGGCGCTGCCGACTGGGAGGCTCTTCGGCAGTACTTCTTTGATTTCCCATGGAATGATTTCTGCTTCCATGGCCGAGGACCCTCGGAGAGTGCTGAACGCATTACCGAGGTAATCCTATCGGGCATGGAAGCATACATTCCATTCTCTTTCTCTCAGACTAATGCTAAAAAATCTTGGTTTACTCACGCCTGTTCTACTGCTGTCCGCAATAAGGAGGAAGCATTCAAATGGTACCGACACCTTAAAACTCAAGACTCTCATTCTTCATATGTTTCTGCCCGGAATCAAGCCAAACCTGTTCTTCGACTTGCCAAACACTCTTTCATCAATAATAAATGCACTGAACTATCCAACTCTAGCTCTTCCCAAGCTTTCTGGCATCTAGCCAAAAACCTCTCCAACAATTTCTCTTCCTCGTCTTTCCCTCCCCTTTCCCACTCTGATGGCACAACCATCACTTCTTCCTCTGACAAAGCTAAACTCTTCGCTCAAACTTTTGCTAGAAACTCCACATTGGATGATTCCGGTGCTATTCGTCCCTCTCCGCCCTCCTCTCTCTTACTTATGCCTATTATCCTAATCTCTTCTAAAGATGTACTTTCTACCCTCTCTGGGCTTAACACTAATAAGGCGTACGGTCCGGACGGTGTTCCTCCTGTTGTTCTCAAAAACTGTGCTTCCGTGCTGACTCCCTGCCTAGGCAAACTCTTTCGTCTCTGTCTATCCTCTAACGTCTTCCCTTCATGCTGGAAGTTTGCTCACATTCAACCTGTCCCAAAGAAGGGTGACCGCTCTCAACCCTCCAACTATCGTCCAATTGCTCTTATCTCTTGTCTTTCTAAAGTTTTTGAAACTATTCTTGCTTCCAAATTTCTTAAGCATTTCTCTTCTCATAATCTGCTCTCAAATCGCCAGTATGGCTTCCTTAAGGGTCGCTCTACTGGTGATCTTCTTTCATATCTTACTAACTCTTGGTCATCCTCCTTTCGGGACTTCGGTGAGACTTTTTCTATTGCACTAGACATATCGAAAGCCTTCGATAGAGTCTGGCATAAATCTTTAATTTCTAAACTACCCTCCATCGGTTTCTATCCCTCCATCTGTGCCTTTGTCTCTAATTTCCTTTCCGGCCGTTCCATAGCCGTGGTTGTGGACGGCCATTGTTCACTTCCTCACCCTATAAACTCCGGTGTTCCTCAGGGCTCTGTCCTGTCTCCTATTCTCTTTCTAATTTTTATAAATAATCTCCTTAACTGTACCTTAATTCCCATCCATTCATACGCAGACGACTCAACCCTGCACTACTCCATTAGTTTTTCAGAACGCCCCAGCCAGCAATCCCTCAACGACAAACGTAATGAAGCCATAGAACTCATAAATTCTGATCTAAATACTATTTCCAATTGGGGCAGAGAAAACCGTTAACTTTAATGCTTCCAAAACCCAATTTCTCCATCTATCTACCCGTCAGGATCTCCCAGCGGACTATCCCTTATTCTTCAACAATACAAAAATCAACCCTTCATCTTCTCTCAATATTCTTGGTGTCTCTTTTTCTTCTGCCCTCATTTGGAAGGACCATATTACCAGTCTTGCTAAGGCAGCCTCCCAGAAGCTGGGTATGCTCAACCGCCTTAGGGGGTTCTTTTCCCCTGCACAGCTTCTTGCTCTGTACAGGGGCATAGTGCGCCCTTGTATTGAGTATTGTTCACATGTGTGGGGAGGTTCCTCTCACACCGCTCTCCTAGACAAAGTTGAAAGGAAGGCCTTTCGTATCATTAACTCCCGTCCACTCACCAACTCTCTGCAATCTCTCTCTCTCCGCCGCAATGTTGCATCTCTCTCGCTATTCTATCGCTACTATAATAATCAGTGTTCCTCAGAGCTATCCCAGTGCATACCACCTCCTTTACGTAGGGCACGTGGTACCCGTCTTGCAACTCAATCCCACCCCTACTCTGTGCAACTCTCCAACCCAAGAGTGAAACGTTACTCTCAAACTTTCTTCTATTCAACAGCTGAGCTCTGGAACTCTCTCCCAGAATCAGTCTTTCCCTCTTCCTATGACTTAAATTGCTTCAAACTCTGTGTGTCCAGGCATTTTGGCTCGAACGTCCCTTGATTTTGACCTTGTCACTCTTTCAAATATGGGGGAGGCACTCGCTATAGGCAGTTATGCCTTTTGCCTCCCTCAATCACATAGAAAAAAAGAAAAAAACATACATACATACACACACACACACAATCACAAAATAGTGGTTTGTGTTAATTTTATGTTTTGTCTTTCCTGGTGTTATTCCCATCATGCCACCTATAACAAGTACTTCAATGGGTGTGTGTTAGTTGGAAGTAGTGCAGTGTGGTGTGAGAGACAACATATGGACAGAGCCAAATATAGATAAGATACAACACATATTGAGAGAGAGAGAGAGAGAGAGAGAGAGAGAGAGAGAGAGAGAGAGAGAGAGAGAGAGAGAGAGAGAGAGAGAGAGAAATCCACCATGCCACCTATAACAAGTAATTCAATGGATGTGTGTTATAGTCTATTTTTTTCCAGCTGAGGGTAAATTGTCATGTTTCTATCTTTGTTACTACTCAGATATAAGGTATATTTTGTAGAGAAATATGATGTTAATTATGAAAACTTGGCATTAATACGAGACACAGCGATAGTAGTTTCATATTTTTCCATTAAGTACCGGTATTGAGAAATCAGCTACCAAAGGATTCAATTTACCATCAGCTGGAAACAAAATAGACTATAGCTGGAAGCAGTGTGGTGTGAGAGACAACAGATAGACAAAGCCAAACATAGATAAGAGGAAAACACTTATATAGACCAGGTGTTCATGTTTCCCACCGGTAGTAGTGTGGGTTTGAGAGAGGAGGGGTGTCTTACCTTGCTGCTTGATACACATCAGGTGCTTTTATTCTGGCTATCAGTAATATAACACAATAAAGTATAAAGAATAGTGATATAAGAATATTTATAATAGTAATATACGAGTTTCCCAGTAGTAGAAGTGTGGGTTCCGTTTTTTAGGGAAGGAGGGGGGTCTTCACTCACTACTTGCTACACATCAGGTACTTTTATTAAGATTATTAGTAATATAACACAATACAGTACGGTATAAAGAATAGTGATATAACAATATATATACTAGTAATATGCGAGTTTCCCAGTAGTAGAAGTGTGGGTTTGGGTTGTAGAGAGGAGGGGTTCTTCACTAATTACCAACTTCACCTCAGGTACTTTATTATAGCTATCAGTAATGCAACATAGTATATACCGGTATACTAATTAATAAAACACAAACAAATACAGATAAGACGATAACACAAATTCTCAGGTGTCCATGGGTTCTAGAGAAGATGGGGTTCTTCACTCATTATTTCCTGTGCAACTCTCCAAGTTCCAACCCAAGAGTGAAACATTATTCTCAGTCTTTCTTCTATTCAACTCTTGAGCTCTGGAACTCTCTCCCAGAATCAGTCTTTCCCTCTTCCTATGACATAATTGTTTTCAAACTCTGTGTGTCTTCCATGCATCCATCCATGCACATACCGGTACCGATTTCTTTACCGTACAGCACCACCCTACACTTATACTCCCCCCCCCCCCCCCTCTCTCTCTCTCTCAGAATATTAACCCTCCTCTCCTTCTCTCCCCCATTCAGTTTGAGAAGGATTGGTGGAGGTGCGAGTTGGTGGCGATGGTGGTGGTGTGGTGGAGTAGCCTCACCACCACCACTACAACTGCAGGTTAGTTGGTTTTATTTATGTAATCAACACATGGTGAATTGGTGATTCTATTTAGTTATATCAGTTTGTTAATGTTGCTAAGCAAAGAAACATGGGAGATAGGGACATCTTTCACGATAGAGAGCTTTACGATAAAATTAGATTGGCATATGGAGAAGATGGGTTGGTTGTGAGGGGGATCTGCCGGATGTAGGCCAATCGGCGCTCTGCACACCCCCGTTTTCTTGTATTTACCTATTTGTAGTTTACAGGAATTGAGCAGTGCTCGTGTTGTCCTGTCTTAGTTACTTTATAATCAATCCATTTTACTTAGACAAGTATCGTAATGGATATTCCCAGTTCCCAGTATTTTTGGACTAACATATCATAACTTATGTTGCCCTATTTCCATATTTACTTTTATCCAACCTAGATTTGAACATGTTAATGTTCCTCCCTCTCTCTCACCTCCTCCTCCAAGTTGTTCCAAGTCTCTATACTCCTATATGGGAAGCTGAATTTCTTTGTGTCCTTACAACATCTGCCCTTCCTCAGCTTAAACTCGTGCCCTCTTGTCCTTCCATTATCCCTCACGAATAGATCTTCCCTATCTACTCGTTCCAAACTTTTTACTCCCTTGAACATCGTTATTAAGTCGCCTCGTTCCCTTCTCTCTTTCAAGGTAGGCAGTTGTAGTGTCTTAAGTCTTTCCTCATATGTCAACTCCTTCAATCTTGGGATCATCTTCGTTGCTATCCTTTGGACTTTCTCTAATTTGTTTATATGTTTTTTCAAATGTGGTGACCATATCACTGTTGCATATTCTAATCTTGGTCTTATCATAGTCATTATCAGTTTTCTTAACATTTCTTCATCCAAATAGTTAAATGCCACTCTCATATTGGTTATTATTCCATATGCTCCTCCAATGATCATGTTAATATGCTTCCCCGGGGATAGATAATCTTGAATTATCACTCCAAGATCCTTCTCAGGCCGTGTTTTGCCGATTATTTCAATTCCTAATTTGTACTCCCAGCTTGGCCTTATGTACTTCCCACTTCCAAAACATGACACTTTTCTGCATTGAAACTCATTTTCCAGGTTTGGCTCCATCTGTGCAACTCATCTAGGTCCTTTTGAAGATCCTGACAACTTTCTATACAGGTGACATTCTTCATGATCTTAGCGTCATCCGCAAACATATTCATATGACTATTCAAGTTTTCTGACATGTCATTTACATAAAGTAGGAACATTATCGGACCCAACACTGATCCCTGTGGTACTCCACTCGTCACACTCCTCCACTGTGAATATTCGTCTCGTATCGTGGTCCTCATTTCTCTTACTATTAAAAAGTTGTCCATCCATTTTAACATCCTACCATGTACACCTCCAACAACCTGCAATTTCCACAATAACCTTTTGTGAGGCACCCTGTCAAAGGCCTTTTTCAGGTCCAGGTAAACACAGTCAACCCATCCCTCTCTCACCTGTGTAACATCTACAACTCTGCTATAAAACTTAATAAATTAGATACATAAGATTTCCCTTCCCTGAATCCAAACTGTTTCTCGCTAAGCACCCCCTGTCCCTCAATGAAGTGTGTCCACTTTTTCCTTATAATTTCTCACAAATTTTACAAACAATGCTTGTGTTGACCTCTGACTGTTTTGGTGAGGTCGGTCCTCATGGTGTTAGTGAGCTGTGCCTATAATTAGGCCTTATAATTGGGGTTGGGTGTGAGAGGGATCTGCCTTGTGTGGGCCAATCGGCTTTCTGCAGACTCACATTTTATTATGTTCTTATATTCTGCCCCCTAGGAAGGTACCAGCAACACCCTGGACGTGAAGTTTGAGTCGCCCGTCAACTACTCCGCCCGGGAATACGAGGCCCAGGCGGCGGACTATGTGGTGCCGCCCAAGTGTGTGGACCCGGCCTTCAAGGGGGAGTGTCACGCCAACCACATCTGCAAGATGCAGGCCTCGTTCAGCTGGGACTGGGGACCGGCCTTCCCCAATATTGGCATTTGGTTAGTTCAATAATTCTTCTTCTTCTTCTGCTGATCTATCTACTCATCTATGTCCATTTAACTATCCATATCTGTCCCTCCACTTCTTTGGGATATATATTGTATACAGCTGAGTCCCGTGCAGAAACGCACGGGACACCAAATCCCATCCCAAGGCCCTGTTCCCCTCAACAATTATGAAGGGAAAGTTGAGGGTTTAGAGTTATTGATGTTACCTTATTTCTACAGGTATATAACAACTGATTGTGGTTTTGTGGGTAGCTTTTATTTCATTATCTTGTTTTGCTAAATCTTCAATGGGTTATTTCCACGTAGTGATATCGATAAGTTCTTTTGTCTTTATATTGTGCGGTTCCTGTTTTGGTTTGTTTGTTCTAAGTTTTACATTTTAATTTGGAAACAGATTAACTTGCTCATGTAGTAATGTACATCCTATGTTGTGGATTGTGTTCTTATAATTCAAATTTTTGTTTTGCTAAAGCGTTGTTTCCATATAGCAATTTTGATTAGTTTTTTTGTCTTTATATTGTCTTGTCCTCGTTTTGGTTTATATATTTTGCAAGTTTTACATTTTAATTAATACTATTTTGTTATGACCAGGAAGGATTGGAAGCTCGTGGGTTGGAACTCGCTGCTGGTGACAGATATTTACTTCGCAGCCGTCCCGACCTCGCCCCTTCCGTCAAAACCCGATTCATCCTTCAAACCAGGCTGGGAGGTCACTGTTAAGGTCAGTTTGGGTTAGATTTATATACTGTATAGGTCTCCCTCGATGTACGATTGAATGACGTTCCTGAAAACCCGATCTTAAATAGAAAAAATCATTTAGAAAACCCTGAAATGAATGGGGTAAATAGGGATGCGTTCTGGGACCAGCCAAAACCCCAACCTAAACGCCTAAAAACCTATAATAATAACATAAATTGGGTTATCGGATAGTGAGGGAGACCTGTACATACACTACGGTAAATAGACTGAGTGATACATAGGAGTTATGGTTTCTGTCTATGGTAGGTATCTATCTATCTATCTATCTATCTATCTATCTATCTATACAGATGGGATAGTAGAGGGTAGGCCATCTAAGGGAGTTGCTATTTTATGGAGGAAAAGTTTAAGTCAATTTATCAATCCTGTTTATTGTAATGATAGGATTTTAGGAATTATATTATCTTCGGAAAATATTATCTTCGGAAAATCAGAAATATTTTATAGTAAATGTCTATCTACCGTGCGATAAGCAAAATGATGATGCAATAGATGAATACAGACAGTCACTCGCTATGCTTGATAATCTTATTGAAGAGCAAAATATTAACAACTTAATTATAAGCGGCGATTTTAATGCAAATTATAGAAAGGGTAGATTTTGGAATGAATTGATGAATTTTATTATGAACAAGAATATGAAGGTTGGTGACTCAGTGTTGCCACTTGATACTTTTACTTATTTGTGTCCAAGCAAGAGTACAGTTAGTTGGTTGGATCATGTTGTTCTATCACAAAGTCTAAGCAGTTTTGTTTCTGATATAACTGTGCGCTATGATCTTGCTCTCTATGACCATTTCCCTATAACTTTCAACCTTAATATTAAGATGGCACATACTGTAATAAAAACAGATTCTCATTTTTCACAATTTGTAAACTGGTCGCTGTTTTCCTCTAATGAAGTAACAACGACTTACAAAGATAAAGTAAATGAAAGCATTATGCAGTTGGGTTTGATGAAATTGGATTGTTTGGACTGTTGTGTATATAAATGTACAAATAAAGATCATATTATTGAAATTGATTATATATATAAAACTCTTGTGGATGTTATGATAAATTCAACTAATGAATATACTGTTGTGCCAAAAAGAAAGGAACACATTAAACCTGGTTGGAATGATCATGTATCCCACTTGTATAAAATTGCTAGAGAGAGATTTTTAATATGGAAAAAAATAGGATGTCCCTTATCTGGAGATATACTTGATCATATGAAAGAGACTAGAAAAGCATTTAAAAAAAGCACTAAGATATATAAAAACAAATGAAAACCAGATTATAAATGACAAATTAGCTGATTCTTTGGCGAATAAAAGATATAACGTGTTTTGGAAAGAAGTGAGGAAGACAAAGAAAAATAAATCCTATATTAATATGAAAATAGAAGGTGAATGTGAAGCAATTCTTATAGCTGAAAAATTCTCTCAGAGGTTTAAAGGCATCTTTGATGACGAAAAATGCCAAAATATATCTAATTTAAAGTACCAGTACCTTACCACAAAATTAAATGCAAATGTAAGAAAAGGACAGTTATTAGGAAATATTAATATAAATGATGTATGTAAAGGAATTAGTGACCTTAAGCATGTCATTGGTTACGATAATGTTCATTCAAATCATATCAAACATGGTTCTGAATATTTAGTGAAGTTATTAGCTAAACTCTTTTCGTCTTTTGTCACACATGGATACTTGCCTGAAAGAATGACTTTTGGAGTTATTTTACCTTTAGTAAAGGATAAATTCAAAGATCAGAGTGATATAGAAAATTACAGACCAATTGTATCATCCTCAGTGTTCCTCAAACTGTTTGAGTATTGTTTAAAATACCATATTGAACGGTATGTGACTTTTAATGACAGACAGCATGGATTTAGAGTGAATCACTCTACGTCTACAGCATGCTTAGTTTTAAAGGAAACCATTTTAAGATATAATTCTTTAAGCTCAAATGTATATGCCTCTTTTATAGATCTGAAGAAAGCGTTTGATAAAGTTAATCATTTTAAGCTTATTCATAAACTTTTAAAATTAAATATTCCTATTTTTTATGTAAATATTTTATATTTCTTATATAGGAATCAAAGTGTAGCTACTAAGCATAAAGATGCAGTATCAGATCCTTGGAAAATTAAAAATGGAGTGAGACAAGGTGGTATTCTGTCAACAGTTCTATTTAATATTTACATTAATGACATGATAGAAAAAGTATCTGAGAGTAGTACAGGCTGCAAGTTGGGTAACAGATCTAGCAACATAATTGCTTATGCCGATGACTTGGTTCTGCTTTCTCCTTCTTCATCAGGTTTACAAGAATTATTGAACATAATTGAAAATGAAGCAAAGGCAATTGATATTGAAATTAATCCAAGTAAGTCCGTTTGTATGTATTTTAAAAACAAACCCGATAATGTCAAGGATCCGATTTTATATTTATATGAAAGTAAGTTAGAAGTTGTACACGAATGTAGATATCTTGGCTTTGTAATAGATTGCAATTTGCATCATGACAAAGACATAATAAGATGCAGGAATAAGTTTTATAATGAATTCAATTGCCTTTTGCGGAAATTTTCTAGCGTTAGCTGTAATGTATTTAGTAAATTATTCCAGAGTTATTGTATGAGTTTTTATGGATCAGAATTGTGGTTCTGTAATAAGAAATGTTATGTCCCATTGAAACAATTTGCAATAGGCTTCCATAAAGCAATAAAGAAAATTATGAAGCTAAGATACTGGGAGAGCAACCATAAAGCATGTCACCTTGCAGGACTAATGACGTTTAATCATTTTATAAATTGGCAGAGAATCAGGTTTAGTTATAAAATAATTAGTAATCCCTGCAAATATTTAAGAAAATGCCTGTTAAATGTGTCCGAGGATCTGTTCCTGGCTAACGAAGCCAAGTCTGTACTACTTTCAGAGTATAACATTGAAAGTATGATGGAAAATGACGTAGATGCCATTAAGTCACGGATACTGTATGTTCAAAATAATGAACCCACCTTGCGGTAGGATGAAATTGTATACACTGTATATATGTAAAATGTTACCATGTAACCTTTTATGAAATAAAGAATTAACTAACTATACAATAGAAATACAATAGCCACTCTTGATAATTTTATAGCTGAACAACACTGCAACAATGTCTTAATTGCAGGAGATTTTAATGCTAGTCCAACTAAAGGTAGGTTTTGGAAAGATATTATTAATTTATTTATTAGCAAGTGCTTTATATTTAGTGATGTCGAGGCAATGCAGAATGATTCGTTTACATATTTATGTCCTGCAAAGAATACAACCAGTTGGCTTGATCATATAGCAGTAAGTGAGAGTCTAAACGAAATAATAGATGATTTTACTATAAGGTATGATATGGCCCTCTATGATCACTTTCCCCTGGCATGTAAGCTAAACATTGACATATGTAATGTTGGTATAGTAGATGTACACATTGAACCGTCAGAATTCATCGACTGGCAAAAACTGTCTATTGTGGATAATTTACAGATATATAAATCAAATATTAATCATTATCTAAGTGAATTGGATATATCAAGTTTTAATTGCTTGGACTGCAGTGTATATAGATGTAATAATGAACAGCATATCAAGGAATTAAATTTAATTTATAACACTATAATTAGTTTGTTACTTAATTCATCTTCTTTGTTTAAGAAAGAACCATTAAAAAAGCATAAACTTATACCAGGTTGGAATGATGAAATTAAGGATTTGCATAAGTTTGCGAGAAGTAAGTTTTTAACTTGGAAGAATAGGGGACGTCCACTTGCAGGAGTTGAGTTAGAAGAAATGAAGGAGTCTAGAAAGGACTTTAGGAATGTATTGAAACAAGTTAAACAAAATGAGTCTCAAATTAGAAAAAAATAAGTTAGCTCAATCTCTATCTAAAAACAATTTGAAATCATTTTGGAAAGAGGTTAGACAAATAAAGAATAATAAAGTTTTTGTAAGTATGAAAATAGATGGAGAATGTGACCCAAAATGTATTGTAGAGAAATTTTCCAATAAGTTTAAACATGTATATGATGATTGTAAATGTCAGAATGATGATGACTTCATGATAGATAAATTGGTGAAAAATGTACGTGACGGTGAAATATTTGGTAAGGTAAATAGTCATGATGTATCTACAGCAATATCTGACCTCAATTGTGGTATTGGCCCAGATAATATACATGCTTTTCATTTAAAGTATTGTACAAACGAATTGATAGTAGTAATTGCAAAGTTGATTTCTTCTTGTGTTGTACATGGTTGTATGCCTGTAAGAATGAACTTTGGAATTATGGTACCCTTATTGAAAGATAAGTATAAAGATAATACATCACTTGATAATTATAGATCAATTACGTTATCGCCAATATTATTGAAGGTATTTGAATACTGCTTGAAGTACAAAATTTTAAGATATGTTAGTTTAAATGATAGGCAGCATGGATTTAGAGAGAGGTATTCTACTTCTACTGCATGTTTAGTTCTCAAGGAAACTATTTTAAGGTACACCACGGAGGGATCTAATGTTTTTTCATGTTTTATTGACCTGACAAAAGCTTTTGATAAGGTGAATCATTTCAAACTTGCAAATAAGCTTTTAAAACTAGGATTACCAAATTTCTTGGTTAATATTTTATTTTACTTTTACAGAAACCAACATGTTGTTGTCAAATTTAAAGATTCAATTTCAACTGAATGGACTATGAAAAATGGAGTGAGACAGGGTGGGGTTTTATCTCCCTTGTTGTTTTCAATTTATATTGATGACTTATTAAGTAAATTATCTGCAAATAATGTAGGCTGTAGACTAGGTATACAAGTCAGCAATGTGATCGCCTATGCAGACGATCTTGTAATATTGGCTCCTTCGGTTAGAGGTCTGCAAACATTGATAGATATTATGGATCATGAAATTAAACAACTAGACTTATCTATTAACTCTGCAAAATCAGTATGTATGATCTTTAAATATAAGTATGGACAGGAAATGAATCCTTTCATATATTTAGACAATAACAAATTAAATATTGTTTCTGAATACAAATATTTGGGTTTTATAATTGATTGTAATCTTAATAATGACTTGGATATGATAAGATGCAGAAATAAGTTTTACAATGAGTTTAATTGTCTTTTAAGAAAGTTTAGCAACACGAGTACTGAAGTATTTTAAAATTTATTTCAAAGCTACTGTTTGAATTTTTATGGCGCTGAACTTTGGTTTAATAATAGAAAATGTTATATACCGTTTAAGCAGTTTTCCATTGGATACCACAAGGCAATAAAGAAAATATTGAATATGAAGTACTGGGAGAGCAACCACAGTGCTTGTAGAGAATGTGGAGTGATGGTGTTTAGGCATTTGGTTAACTGGATGAAAATAAGATTTGTATATAGAAATCTCATAAAGCCATGTAGTTTTATAGAGAAGAACATGTATTACATGTTACATAGATCTTTTCTTGTAAAGGATGTTGAAAAAATAATCCTACATGAGTATGGATTTACTAACTTATTGCTAAATGATATCAATGCTATCAGATCAAGAATTGTTTATGTACAGAACACAGAACCAACTATGCGCTAGGGACTTTTAGCTTAATGTAGATTACGTAAATAACTCTGTAAAAAGTGTATGTATATGTCTTTTTATGAAATAAAATTATGACTGACTGACTATCTATCTATCTATCTATCTATATATATATATATACTCTGGCACATATACAGTATGAGGGCCCTGGCCCAGTGGGCTAGTATAAAATAAACACATCTACAACAACAACAACTCTGGCACATAGGCCTACCCCATTTGTATATTATTTTTTTATTTTTTTATTTTATGTTTTTATTGGGTGCGGCTGACTTGAGACAGGTATAGATACATTTATTTAAACTAAGTGGCAAATTAAGCTTAACTATCAAGTTAGATGAAGAGATGCAAGTCTATGAACGTGGAGGGAGCTGCACCAAGGGGCAGACCAAGAAAGACGTGGGATCAGACCTTATGGTCTGATCCCAAATTTAAAAACCCGACAAGTGAGGCAGCTCTGAACAGCGCTGCCATTAGGACGAGATCAGAACCACACGTTGTGTGAAGCACATGGTTATAAAATGTATGTATGTACTTATATGTTTACTGTATATGTATGTACAGTAGGTAGAATTGAAGTAGAGTAAGAAGTGTCCAGTCACCTTTAGCCATCAAATTTCAAATAGGTAGAGTTAAATTAGTTACAATGTTAGTCATCATGTTTTAAGTATGTAGGATTCAATTACTGTTCTTTAAATTAAGTTCCAAACTGATTAATCAAGTTAATAATCCCAATTAATGTATGTTCTATTTTCCCTTGTATCAGGTGTGGTGTGATGCATCCATAGAGTCCGGTGAGATAGATGGTAGCCTCACTATATCCCTGGGCAACATATTCTCTCACAAGAAGGGAGTCACCGCCACTGTCCAGGATTATCAGGCGGTGCTGGAGGCGGCCTACACTATAGATGAGGTAAAGTCAGGGTCGCGCCAACAAACAGGAGCAATTTTGTTTGAAGACTTGACTGAATATGAGAAGAAATACAAGAAATTTAATCTGAAGTACAGTAGTATTGTTTTGACCATTTTATCACTTCCAAACACATAATTTGAACTTAAGTCACAGTTTTATCCTTGCATACCGGGTATCACTTCCTGCACACCGATTAATGCATATTGATCATGCACCTTATGAATAGTTTTGACCATCTAACAGGCCTATTTGATGATGCAGATGATGTAGTTTTTAACACTGTACACTCCCTTGATTGACAGGGCTAGAGCATGCCCTTGTTACAGGGACTTTACTGGACATTTTGTCATGAATTGCTAGACCGAGCTTCCCAAACTCTTGCCGTCTACCAATATCACGGGGTAGGATCAAACTGCAGACCCTTGAATCAGCAGTCACATGTGCTACCTTAGTAATATTTATTATGTACCGGTATGTACTATTATTAAAAGTGGGGAATGTGCCTGAGTAAATACATACATAGATACATACATTATTATTTATTATTATTTATTATTATAGAACGAGGTAGACCTGTGGTGGCCCAATGGTTACAGTGAGCAGCCCCTGTACCAACTGACTGCCTTGTGGACCGACACCAACCAGGTCAAGGAATCCACCAAGTCCGTCCGTGTGGGCTTCAGGACTGTCGAGCTTAACCAAGACTTTATCGACCCCAGTAATGAAGCTAAGGGTAAGGAGAGAGAAAAAGAGTGTGTGTGTGTTAAAGAGAGTGATTGAGAAAGAGAGTAAGAGTGAGTGAGAGAGAAAGAGTGTGTGTGAGAGAGAGAGAGACAGTGATTGAGAATAAGAGTGAGAGTGAGTGATTAAGAAAGAGGGAAGGAGAGTGAGTGAGAGAGAGAGGCCGAAGAATCCACCAAGTCTGTCTGAGTGGGCTTCAGGACCGTCGAGCTCAACCAAGACTTTATCGACCACAATAATGTAACTAAGAGTAAGGAAAAAAAATTGTGTGTAAGAGAGAGTGATTGAGAAAAAGTGAGTGAGAGAGAGACACCAAACAGATCAGCAAGTCGGTCAAGCTGAACCAAGACTTTATTGACCCTAGGGAAGAGAGAGAGAGAGAGAGTGTGAGAGTGAGAGAGTGAGATTGCAGTGACATAGAGAGGGATGGGGATTGCAGTGTGTGTTCCTGTCATGGCCTTTACAGGAACGCCCCCAGGTTACTTTATCAAGATATACTTCTTTTGCCTATGCCACAATGCCAGAATTGATACAATTATTATAAAAGTATAATTCAGAAGTGAGCAGATTAGAGTTGCGGAGAAAGTTACAGATAATAATAATAACAATAATAATATACAATAATAATAACAATAATAATATACAATATACAATAATAACAATAATAATAATATACAATAATAATATACAAATAATATACAATAATAATATACAAATAATATACAATAATAATAACAATAATAATATACAAATAATATACAATAATAATATACAAATAATATACAATAATAATAACAATAATAATATACAAATAATATACAATAATAAAAACAATAATAATATACAATAATATACAATAATAATAACAATAATAATATACAAATAATTATAATAAAGTACCGTATATTTCCACCAACAGTGCTTATTCTTGTTACATAGTTTACAATATATACAATATTTATTGGAGAGTGTTTGCCTAATATACAAAACCAGTACAGTATACATAAAGAAAGCCATGGCGTAATTGATTTAAGAAACTCAACAACTTACCTGAAATGCCTGCCAAACACAGCAAACCAAACAATGCCTATAATCACAACATAAATATTAGCAGCCTTAACAGTCCTCAGTCTTTATGTTCATGTTGTGTTGTTCCCAGGTCGCCACTACCACTACCGGGTAATTGTAAACAAAATAATGTACTGTAAAGGACTCGGCTTTTGTTTGACACCCTTATCAATCTTTACGTCCATGTTGTAATGTTATAATGTAAAACTTGCAAAATAAACAAACCAGAACTGGGACGACACAAGATAAATACAAAGGAACTAATCAAAATCGCTATGTGGAAATAACGCTTAATAAAATAAATTTGAAATAAAAGAACACAATCCTAAAATTGTTAAAAAAGAACAGGGGGTCTAGTATAGAGGCTAAAGAAGTGGATCTGGAACGCAGACAAATAAACAATAAAAGAAGGTGGGAGACAAGGAGGGGGGTTAAGGAGAGGGAGAGCGAGATTGTTAGAAATGTGAAGGATAATCCAAAAATATTCTGGAAGTACATTCAGGAAAAGTTAACAGGAAGAGTAGGGATCCCAGAGCTCGTAGGGGGGTTGGATGATGGGAGTAGAGCGGAGACTGATGAGGAGAAAGCAGAGGTGCTGGGGAAATACTTTGGGGGGGTACTAACAGTGGAGTCGGATGATGCAGTGCCTACTATTCCCATTAAACAGGCACCGGCACTAGAACTAATAGAGTTTTCCCATGCTAGAATAAGAAGGGCTATAGAAAAAATTAACAGAAGTAAGTCCTCGGGACCGGATGGGATACACCCAAGAATCATGTTAGTAGAGCCATTGAAAATGTTATTTGAGGTATCGTTTAATACAGGACAAATACCGATGGACTGGAGAGAGGCGAACATAACAGCTATATTTAAGAAGGGAAAGAGAAATTACCCAGGGAATTATAGACCAGTCAGTTTGACAAGTGTTGTGTGTAAACTAATGGAAATGGTAATTAGGGAAGGAATAATGGAGCATATGAAGTCAAACCAACTTTTCAGTGGGAGACAGTTAGGATTCTTGCCGGGGAGGTCGACGGTACTACAGCTAATTAAGGTGGTAGATTATTGGATGCAAATTCTAGATGGTGATGTAATAGACGTGGTATATTGCGATTTTATGAAGGCCTTCGATAAGGTCCTACATAAAAGGTTAATAGAGAAAGTTAGAAGCTATAATATAGGGGAGAAATGTGTGAAATGGATAGAAGCCTTCCTGAAATATCGGAGACAGAGGGTACTGGTGAATGGAATAGACTCGGGGTGGGGTACCTCAGGGATCTGTGTTGGGACTACTGCTGTTCGTTATATTTATCAACGACTTACCTGAAGTTATAACTAATGGAAGTGAGGTATACCTGTATGCGGATGACACTAAGCTGTATAGAAGAGTGAGGAGTAAGGAAGATGTGGGTTTGCTTCAAGGAGATGTGGAGGGCATGAAGGGATGGTCTGAGCATTGGTTAATGCCTTTTCATCCAAAAAAATGCCAGTACTGTACATGCGGATTGGGACAAGCAAGATAGACAAGGTAGGATACAGTATGTATTAAGCGATGGAGGAAGTGAATGCAGAAAAGGATATAGGAGTAGTGATAGACAATAAGTTAAATTTCTCAGAACATTTAGCAGAAAAGATAAACAAAGCCAATAGAATTGTAGGGCTGATAAGGAGGACATTTGTGTCACTTGACGAAGAAATCTTCAGGAATCTCTATACAGCGCTGGTTAGGCCGCACCTGGAATATGCGAACCAGGTGTGGGCTCCATATATGGTAAAGGATATAGAAGCAGTGGAGAAAGTGCAGAGGAGAGCTAGCAAGCTGGTACCAACGTTGAAGAACGCGGGCTATGAGCAGAGGTTGAGGACACTGGGGCTTCCGACACTGGCATATAGGAGAAAGAGAGGGGATATGATAGAGACTTTTAAGATAGTGTCAGGAAAGTATGATGAGGATGTGTGTGACGGTATCTTCTTGATGCGGGAGGGAACAAGAACGAGAGGACACTAAGCAAATTTACAAAGAAAGAAATAGGCTTGAGAAGGCAAAGAACTCATTTTGTGATAGTGGTAAATGAGTGGAACGCACTGCCCCAGTATGTAGTCGATTCCGAATCAATAAGGTAGTTTGAAAGTAATCTTGATAAAGCATGGGGAAGACAAGATTTGAAGTTTGATTATAAAACAAAAATACAGAATAGTAAAAATGTTGCGTCTGCTACCGCCGCCGCCAACACCGTGAATGACCGCAGCAGTGCAAGTACTGGTACTGAGCTGGATACACAGGCCTAGTTTGCCTTTTTCCAGAGGATCTACTGTAAGAAACAGGGTGTACAACTGTACATCACTACTACTACTACCAGATTATTGTAAACAAAATAAAGGACTCTGCTTCAACTCTTCACATAACATTTCTCTTGTTTGACACTGTTTTGTTGTTCGCAGGTCGCTACTACCGGGTAATTTTCTTACAGTTTCTTACAGTAGATCCTCTAGAAAAAGGCAAACTAGGCCTGTGTATCCAGCTCAGTACCAGTACTTGCACTGCTGCGGTCGTTCACGGTGTTGGCGGCGGCGGTAGCAGACGCAAAATTTTTACTATTCTGTATTTTTGCTTTATAATCAAACTTCAAATCTTGTCTTCCCCATGCTTTATCAAGACGGCCGCTGACACACTCCAGAACTGTATTAGGGTGTGGGGTGGAGGGATATACGAGTCCGATGTCTTTTATGAGGTAGGGTTCGTCGGCTTCATTATCATCATCAATTTTTGTCTTGCAGTGTCTTAACCCTCTCGCTATCCTGTGGACTTGGGGGTTGCCGTTTAGCATTCAGAAGTAGTTATCTCAATCTCACAAATACCTCTCCAAAATTAGTTTTATGCCCACAGCTCACTCAAAAACAAGCGCAGAGGTTGAAGTAACTAAACAGAAACAGATTAATTTGCTCAAGTGGTAATGTACACCCTGTGTCGTGGATTGTGTTCTTTTATTTCATAAATTTTATTTTGGTAAGCGTTGTTTCCACATAGCGATTTTGATCAGTTATTTTGCCTTTATATTGTCTTTGTCCATGTTTTGGTTTGTTTAGTTTGCAAGTTTTACATTTTAATTTAAACTACCGGTAAAGGTTTCTAAACACCCCTGACGGTCACAAAGGCTTTTAAATATCCCAGAAAGGGCGCAAATCACGTCCTGTGCGTGAAAGGGTTAATAGGCTCAGTTGGGTTTAAGCTACCCTAACCATTTAATCACTACCTCACCTCCATACTTCAGCATCTCACCACACACTCCATCTATCGCTGATGCTTGACCCATCTCACCCTCTTCACTGTCTCTCTCACTGCTTTTCTTCTCCTTCCCATTTCCCATCCAATTATGTCTGCAGCTCGTTCATTCTCTTGCATTATTTTAATTAAAGTGCTCTCTCTCTTGTCGCGAAGCCGTGGCGTAGTCAGTAGAGCGTCGACTGCTGATCAAAGGGTCGGCGGATCAAGCCCTCATTGTCAAATTATTGGTTGATGTCAAGCCCGGGCAACTTGACTTTGTGATTCGTGACAAACGCCTAATGTTCATGGCCACCCCTTCTCGTGAATTACGGCGTCTGGCAAAAGAAAACAAAAAGTGCTCTCTGTAATAACTTGTATGTTATACTATGGAGCTTGTTTAAACTTTTTTGTTATAATTACTTAACCTTAATTTATGTTATGGTGTTGGCCTTTTATGTTAATTTATGTTATGGTGTTGGCCTTTTATGTTAATTTATGTTATGGTGTTGGCCCGTTGAGGAACCAAATTGACTTGCTCATGTAGTTGTGTACACCCTATGTGGTGGATTGTGTTCTTTTATTTCAAAACATTTATTGTATTAAGCGTTATTTCCTCATAACAATTTTGATTAGTTCTTTTGCATTTATCTTGTGTCGTCCCAGATTTGGTTTGTTTGTTTTGCAAGTTTTACATTATAATTTGTAACTACAGTACAGTACATTGCACTATGAATAAAAACACCATTTGTAACTACAGTACAGTACATTGCACTATGAATAAAAACACCATTTGTAACTACAGTACAGTACATTGCACTATGAATAAAAACACCATTTGTAACTACAGTACAGTACATTGCACTATGAATAAAAACACCATTTGTAACTACAGTACAGTACATTGCACTATGAATAAAAACACCATTTGTAACTACAGTACAGTACATTGCACTATGAATGAAAACACCATTTGTAACTACAGTACAGTACATTGCACTATGAATGAAAACACCATTTGTAACTACAGTACAGTACATTGCACTATGAATAAAGACACCATTTGTAACTACAGTACAGTACATTGCACTATGAATAAAAACACCATTTGTAACTACAGTACAGTACATTGCACTATGAATAAAAACACCATTTGTAACTACAGTACAGTACATTGCACTATGAATAAAAACACCATTTGTAACTACAGTACAGTACATTGCACTATGAATAAAAACACCATTTGTAACTACAGTACAGTACATTGCACTATGAATAAAAACACCATTTGTAACTACAGTACAGTACATTGCACTATGAATAAAAACACCATTTGTAACTACAGTACAGTACATTGCACTATGAATAAAAACACCATTTGTAACTACAGTACAGTACATTGCACTATGAATAAAAACACCATTTGTAACTACAGTACAGTACATTGCACTATGAATAAAAACACCATTTGTAACTACAGTACAGTACATTGCACTATGAATAAAAACACTATTTGAAGATAACTTTATTGACGTTTCGCAGATAGCTTCTTCAGGTAACGTGACCTGAAGAGAGAGAGAGAGAGAGAGATGCAAAACGTTGTCAATAAAGTGCTCCTCCACTTGTGATGTTCATATTCATTCTGTTAACTTTTCAGCTTTAATTTTTACATTACACTACTTGTATGATAAGTTTGTTTTGTGTTTTTATATATCATAATATGTATTATAAAAAAAAAGGGGGAAATAAAAAGGAAAAGTGAGGATTGGGCCTGAGTATATAGATAGATAGATGTATGTACAGTATATACTCAGGCACATACCCCATAGCTAGAGGTGGCTGATAAGAGACAGACCTCAGCTTGAACAGGAACAACATTCTAAAGTTCCAATTCTTGAGGTCCGGGATCACTTTCGCATTCCCTCGCCCCTTTTTCTCTCTCGTCGAGTTGGAGAATTGTACAATCGGGGGTATTAAGTGTTGTCATATATTACAGTGGTTGTCGCTCAAAAAGTGTTATTGGTATATTTTTAGTTAATGGGGAAAAGTGCTTATCCCTCAGAGTATTAGTCAGTGTCCGAAACTTTGTGAAATATCTGACAACACTTAATAACCTCGACTGTACAAGGGGAGGAGGATTCCTAGTCCATAATATAGTTTTGCTAAATCTTCAATGCATAATTTTCACATAGGTGATTTTTGATCAGTACTTTGTGTTAATAATGTGCCAATCCTGTTTGGTTTGTATGCTTTGCAAGTTTTACATTATAATTAATGGGTCTTCTCCTGGATGACCTAGATGTGTGTGAATTTGTATTTTGTTTGTGTGTGTTCATTGGTTTTGTGTTGTCCCTATTCTACTCTGTGTTGAGTCGGCCACCGCCAAAAAAAAGATAAACAAAAAGGAAAAAGGGGAAAAAAGGAAAAGTGGGGATTGGGCCTGAGTATATAGAATAGATTAGATGGTGTTGACCTTTTGACATTATATACTTCATTACACTACTTGTATGTTACGTATCTTATGTCTCTCTACCAGATTGCAGATGAGCTAGGGATACTGATCTGGGAGGACCTGATGTTTGCGTGCAGCATGTACCCTGTCGGGGACGCGTTCCTGGACAGTGTGAGGGCGGAGGTGGTGACCCAGCTACGTCGCCTCCACCACCATCCCAGTATACTCCTCTGGGCCGGGAATAATGAGAACGAGGTGGCACTCAGAGGTGATTGGTATGTATTTATGTATGTGTTTGTATATATGTATGTACAGTAGTATGTATGTACAAATATTTATGTGTACAGAGAGTCAAACGAAAGCAGAGTCCGTTATTATTAGCCCATTATTGTATAATATTATGTAAAAATAAATTTAGGGTTTATAGTTGAAATTACAGTATATCTTTGTAGATGATGAAATAGCCAAAACCAATGCCTATTTCACGTTGATTTTCATGTGTTCGTTGTGATATGCATTTAAGTCTTCAAACAAAATAGCTCCGGTTTGACACCCTGTATGTACAGTATGTATGTATATACTCAGGCACATACTCCATAGCTGGGGATAGCCGACTCAAGACAGAGCCCGAACAGAAAACAAAATCAAAATTAAAAAGTCATACAACTGGTCAGGGCAGAGTTTGGCCGGATATTAAAAAAACAAAATATGTGTGTGATAACCCGGGTTCGAATCCCGGTGGATCATATATACTTTAATTAATTTTCATTGGGGGTGTGGTGGTGAGATTAATAAAAAATAATATTATTAGTAGGTTTAGGATATTTCTTCGAGAGGCCGGTCTATATGATCTGTGCCCCATGAATATTCTTTCCTCTCACTTAAACAGTAGGCTACCCATAGTGCGGTTGGGAGTATGAACATGATTATACTAATATCCAGTATTCGAGAATGGATAATAAGTCGTAGGCGTGTGCATAAACTTTAACCGTCCTGGTGGTGTAATGGTTAAGGTGGTAAAAATATGTGTGTGATAACCCGGGTTCCGAATCCCGATGGATCATATATACTTTAATTAATTTCATTGGGGTTGTGGGTGGTGAGATTAATAAAAATAATATTATTAGTAGGTTTAGGGATATTTCTTCGAGAGGCCGGTCTATATGATCTGTGCCCCATGAATATTCTTTCCTCTCACTTAAACAGTAGGCTACCATAGTGCGATAGTGCGGTTGGGAGTATGACCATGATTAGACTAATATCCAGTATTCGAGAATGGATAATAAGTCGTAGGCGTGTGCATAAACCTTTAACCGTCCTGGTGGTGTAATGGTTAAGGTGGCAAAAATATGTGTGTGATAACCCGGGTTCGAATCCCGGTGGATCATATATACTTTAATTAATTTCATTGGGGGTGTGGTGGTGAGATTAATAAAAATAATATTATTAGTAGGTTTAGGGATATTTCTTCGAGAGGCCGGTCTATATGATCTGTGCCCATGAATATTCTTCCTCTCACTTAAACAGTAGGCTACCATAGTGCGGTTGGGAGTATGACCATGATTAGACTAATATCCAGTATTCGAGAATGGATAATAAGTCGTAGGCGTGTGCATAAACCTTTAACCGTCCTGGTGGTGTAATGGTTAAGGTGGCAAAAATATGTGTGTGATAACCCGGGTTCGAATCCCGGTGGATCATATATACTTTAATTAATTTCATTGGGGGTGTGGTGGTGAGATTAATAAAAATAATATTATTAGTAGGTTTAGGGATATTTCTTCGAGAGGCCGGTCTATATGATCTGTGCCCCATGAATATTCTTTCCTCTCACTTAAACAGTAGGCTACCATAGTGCGGTTGGGAGTATGACCATGATTAGACTAATATCCAGTATTCGAGAATGGATAATAAGTCGTAGGCGTGTGCATAAACCTTTAACCGTCCTGGTGGTGTAATGGTTAAGGTGGCAAAAATATGTGTGTGATAACCCGGGTTCGAATCCCGGTGGATCATATATACTTTAATTAATTTCATTGGGGGTGTGGTGGTGAGATTAATAAAAATAATATTATTAGTAGGTTTAGGGATATTTCTTCGAGAGGCCGGTCTATATGATCTGTGCCCCATGAATATTCTTTCCTCTCACTTAAACAGTAGGCTACCATAGTGCGGTTGGGAGTATGACCATGATTAGACTAATATCCAGTATTCGAGAATGGATAATAAGTCGTAGGCGTGTGCATAAACCTTTAACCGTCCTGGTGGTGTAATGGTTAAGGTGGCAAAAATATGTGTGTGATAACCCGGGTTCGAATCCCGGTGGATCATATATACTTTAATTAATTTCATTGGGGGTGTGGTGGTGAGATTAATAAAAATAATATTATTAGTAGGTTTAGGGATATTTCTTCGAGAGGCCGGTCTATATGATCTGTGCCCCATGAATATTCTTTCCTCTCACTTAAACAGTAGGCTACCATAGTGCGGTTGGGAGTATGACCATGATTAGACTAATATCCAGTATTCGAGAATGGATAATAAGTCGTAGGCGTGTGCATAAACCTTTAACCGTCCTGGTGGTGTAATGGTTAAGGTGGCAAAAATATGTGTGTGATAACCCGGGTTCGAATCCCGGTGGATCATATATACTTTAATTAATTTCATTGGGGGTGTGGTGGTGAGATTAATAAAAATAATATTATTAGTAGGTTTAGGGATATTTCTTCGAGAGGCCGGTCTATATGATCTGTGCCCCATGAATATTCTTTCCTCTCACTTAAACAGTAGGCTACCATAGTGCGGTTGGGAGTATGACCATGATTAGACTAATATCCAGTATTCGAGAATGGATAATAAGTCGTAGGCGTGTGCATAAACCTTTAACCGTCCTGGTGGTGTAATGGTTAAGGTGGCAAAAATATGTGTGTGATAACCCGGGTTCGAATCCCGGTGGATCATATATACTTTAATTAATTTCATTGGGGGTGTGGTGGTGAGATTAATAAAAATAATATTATTAGTAGGTTTAGGGATATTTCTTCGAGAGGCCGGTCTATATGATCTGTGCCCCATGAATATTCTTTCCTCTCACTTAACAGTAGGCTACCATAGTGCGGTTGGGAGTATGACCATGATTAGACTAATATCCAGTATTCGAGAATGGATAATAAGTCGTAGGCGTGTGCATAAACCTTTAACCGTCCTGGTGGTGTAATGGTTAAGGTGGCAAAATATGTGTGTGATAACCCGGGTTCGAATCCCGGTGGATCATATATACTTTAATTAATTTCATTGGGGGTGTGGTGGTGAGATTAATAAAAATAATATTATTAGTAGGTTTAGGGATATTTCTTCGAGAGGCCGGTCTATATGATCTGTGCCCCATGAATATTCTTTCCTCTCACTTAAACAGTAGGCTACCATAGTGCGGTTGGGAGTATGACCATGATTAGACTAATATCCAGTATTCGAGAATGGATAATAAGTCGTAGGCGTGTGCATAAACCTTTAACCGTCCTGGTGGTGTAATGGTTAAGGTGGCAAAAATATGTGTGTGATAACCCGGGTTCGAATCCCGGTGGATCATATATACTTTAATTAATTTCATTGGGGTGTGGTGGTGAGATTAATAAAAATAATATTATTAGTAGGTTTAGGGATATTTCTTCGAGAGGCCGGTCTATATGATCTGTGCCCCATGAATATTCTTTCCTCTCACTTAAACAGTAGGCTACCATAGTGCGGTTGGGAGTATGACCATGATTAGACTAATATCCAGTATTCGAGAATGGATAATAAGTCGTAGGCGTGTGCATAAACCTTTAACCGTCCTGGTGGTGTAATGGTTAAGGTGGCAAAAATATGTGTGTGATAACCCGGGTTCGAATCCCGGTGGATCATATATACTTTAATTAATTTCATTGGGGGTGTGGTGGTGAGATTAATAAAAATAATATTATTAGTAGGTTTAGGGATATTTCTTCGAGAGGCCGGTCTATATGATCTGTGCCCCATGAATATTCTTTCCTCTCACTTAAACAGTAGGCTACCATAGTGCGGTTGGGAGTATGACCATGATTAGACTAATATCCAGTATTCGAGAATGGATAATAAGTCGTAGGCGTGTGCATAAACCTTTAACCGTCCTGGTGGTGTAATGGTTAAGGTGGCAAAAATATGTGTGTGATAACCCGGGTTCGAATCCCGGTGGATCATATATACTTTAATTAATTTCATTGGGGGTGTGGTGGTGAGATTAATAAAAATAATATTATTAGTAGGTTTAGGGATATTTCTTCGAGAGGCCGGTCTATATGATCTGTGCCCCATGAATATTCTTTCCTCTCACTTAAACAGTAGGCTACCATAGTGCGGTTGGGAGTATGACCATGATTAGACTAATATCCAGTATTCGAGAATGGATAATAAGTCGTAGGCGTGTGCATAAACCTTTAACCGTCCTGGTGGTGTAATGGTTAAGGTGGCAAAAATATGTGTGTGATAACCCGGGTTCGAATCCCGGTGGATCATATATACTTTAATTAATTTCATTGGGGGTGTGGTGGTGAGATTAATAAAAATAATATTATTAGTAGGTTTAGGGATATTTCTTCGAGAGGCCGGTCTATATGATCTGTGCCCCATGAATATTCTTTCCTCTCACTTAAACAGTAGGCTACCATAGTGCGGTTGGGAGTATGACCATGATTAGACTAATATCCAGTATTCGAGAATGGATAATAAGTCGTAGGCGTGTGCATAAACCTTTAACCGTCCTGGTGGTGTAATGGTTAAGGTGGCAAAAATATGTGTGTGATAACCCGGGTTCGAATCCCGGTGGATCATATATACTTTAATTAATTTCATTGGGGGTGTGGTGGTGAGATTAATAAAAATAATATTATTAGTAGGTTTAGGGATATTTCTTCGAGAGGCCGGTCTATATGATCTGTGCCCCATGAATATTCTTTCCTCTCACTTAAACAGTAGGCTACCATAGTGCGGTTGGGAGTATGACCATGATTAGACTAATATCCAGTATTCGAGAATGGATAATAAGTCGTAGGCGTGTGCATAAACCTTTAACCGTCCTGGTGGTGTAATGGTTAAGGTGGCAAAAATATGTGTGTGATAACCCGGGTTCGAATCCCGGTGGATCATATATACTTTAATTAATTTCATTGGGGGTGTGGTGGTGAGATTAATAAAAATAATATTATTAGTAGGTTTAGGGATATTTCTTCGAGAGGCCGGTCTATATGATCTGTGCCCCATGAATATTCTTTCCTCTCACTTAAACAGTAGGCTACCATAGTGCGGTTGGGAGTATGACCATGATTAGACTAATATCCAGTATTCGAGAATGGATAATAAGTCGTAGGCGTGTGCATAAACCTTTAACCGTCCTGGTGGTGTAATGGTTAAGGTGGCAAAAATATGTGTGTGATAACCCGGGTTCGAATCCCGGTGGATCATATATACTTTAATTAATTTCATTGGGGGTGTGGTGGTGAGATTAATAATAATAATATTATTAGTAGGTTTAGGGATATTTCTTCGAGAGGCCGGTCTATATGATCTGTGCCCCATGAATATTCTTTCCTCTCACTTAAACAGTAGGCTACCATAGTGCGGTTGGGAGTATGACCATGATTAGACTAATATCCAGTATTCGAGAATGGATAATAAGTCGTAGGCGTGTGCATAAACCTTTAACCGTCCTGGTGGTGTAATGGTTAAGGTGGCAAAAATATGTGTGTGATAACCCGGGTTCGAATCCCGGTGGATCATATATACTTTAATTAATTTCATTGGGGGTGTGGTGGTGAGATTAATAAAAATAATATTATTAGTAGGTTTAGGGATATTTCTTCGAGAGGCCGGTCTATATGATCTGTGCCCCATGAATATTCTTTCCTCTCACTTAAACAGTAGGCTACCATAGTGCGGTTGGGAGTATGACCATGATTAGACTAATATCCAGTATTCGAGAATGGATAATAAGTCGTAGGCGTGTGCATAAACCTTTAACCGTCCTGGTGGTGTAATGGTTAAGGTGGCAAAAATATGTGTGTGATAACCCGGGTTCGAATCCCGGTGGATCATATATACTTTAATTAATTTCATTGGGGGTGTGGTGGTGAGATTAATAAAAATAATATTATTAGTAGGTTTAGGGATATTTCTTCGAGAGGCCGGTCTATATGATCTGTGCCCCATGAATATTCTTTCCTCTCACTTAAACAGTAGGCTACCATAGTGCGGTTGGGAGTATGACCATGATTAGACTAATATCCAGTATTCGAGAATGGATAATAAGTCGTAGGCGTGTGGATAAACCTTTAACCGTCCTGGTGGTGTAATGGTTAAGGTGGCAAAAATATGTGTGTGATAACCCGGGTTCGAATCCCGGTGGATCATATATACTTTAATTAATTTCATTGGGGGTGTGGTGGTGAGATTAATAAAAATAATATTATTAGTAGGTTTAGGGATATTTCTTCGAGAGGCCGGTCTATATGATCTGTGCCCCATGAATATTCTTTCCTCTCACTTAAACAGTAGGCTACCATAGTGCGGTTGGGAGTATGACCATGATTAGACTAATATCCAGTATTCGAGAATGGATAATAAGTCGTAGGCGTGTGCATAAACCTTTAACCGTCCTGGTGGTGTAATGGTTAAGGTGGCAAAAATATGTGTGTGATAACCCGGGTTCGAATCCCGGTGGATCATATATACTTTAATTAATTTCATTGGGGGTGTGGTGGTGAGATTAATAAAAATAATATTATTAGTAGGTTTAGGGATATTTCTTCGAGAGGCCGGTCTATATGATCTGTGCCCCATGAATATTCTTTCCTCTCACTTAAACAGTAGGCTACCATAGTGCGGTTGGGAGTATGACCATGATTAGACTAATATCCAGTATTCGAGAATGGATAATAAGTCGTAGGCGTGTGCATAAACCTTTAACCGTCCTGGTGGTGTAATGGTTAAGGTGGCAAAAATATGTGTGTGATAACCCGGGTTCGAATCCCGGTGGATCATATATACTTTAATTAATTTCATTGGGGGTGTGGTGGTGAGATTAATAAAAATAATATTATTAGTAGGTTTAGGGATATTTCTTCGAGAGGCCGGTCTATATGATCTGTGCCCCATGAATATTCTTTCCTCTCACTTAAACAGTAGGCTACCATAGTGCGGTTGGGAGTATGACCATGATTAGACTAATATCCAGTATTCGAGAATGGATAATAAGTCGTAGGCGTGTGCATAAACCTTTAACCGTCCTGGTGGTGTAATGGTTAAGGTGGCAAAAATATGTGTGTGATAACCCGGGTTCGAATCCCGGTGGATCATATATACTTTAATTAATTTCATTGGGGGTGTGGTGGTGAGATTAATAAAAATAATATTATTAGTAGGTTTAGGGATATTTCTTCGAGAGGCCGGTCTATATGATCTGTGCCCCATGAATATTCTTTCCTCTCACTTAAACAGTAGGCTACCATAGTGCGGTTGGGAGTATGACCATGATTAGACTAATATCCAGTATTCGAGAATGGATAATAAGTCGTAGGCGTGTGCATAAACCTTTAACCGTCCTGGTGGTGTAATGGTTAAGGTGGCAAAAATATGTGTGTGATAACCCGGGTTCGAATCCCGGTGGATCATATATACTTTAATTAATTTCATTGGGGGTGTGGTGGTGAGATTAATAAAAATAATATTATTAGTAGGTTTAGGGATATTTCTTCGAGAGGCCGGTCTATATGATCTGTGCCCCATGAATATTCTTTCCTCTCACTTAAACAGTAGGCTACCATAGTGCGGTTGGGAGTATGACCATGATTAGACTAATATCCAGTATTCGAGAATGGATAATAAGTCGTAGGCGTGTGCATAAACCTTTAACCGTCCTGGTGGTGTAATGGTTAAGGTGGCAAAAATATGTGTGTGATAACCCGGGTTCGAATCCCGGTGGATCATATATACTTTAATTAATTTCATTGGGGGTGTGGTGGTGAGATTAATAAAAATAATATTATTAGTAGGTTTAGGGATATTTCTTCGAGAGGCCGGTCTATATGATCTGTGCCCCATGAATATTCTTTCCTCTCACTTAAACAGTAGGCTACCATAGTGCGGTTGGGAGTATGACCATGATTAGACTAATATCCAGTATTCGAGAATGGATAATAAGTCGTAGGCGTGTGCATAAACCTTTAACCGTCCTGGTGGTGTAATGGTTAAGGTGGCAAAAATATGTGTGTGATAACCCGGGTTCGAATCCCGGTGGATCATATATACTTTAATTAATTTCATTGGGGGTGTGGTGGTGAGATTAATAAAAATAATATATATATATATATATATATATATATATAATAGCAATATAATATAAGATATCAAGATTATATTATACAGTCCCCTCCTCCCCCCCTCCCACACTGGGAACAATACACCGCTTGCATTGTTACGCTCCTTATAAAGAACAATATA
>JBAKBP010009021.1:0-52500 GCA_037953745.1 Lithodes maja | reverse complement strand
TAAGTTGCCGTAGTCTCTCTCCAGTGCCTCCGGGTGTTTTGTGTGGATTCATCTTGATGGTGTTTCTGCACCCTGGTTGGAGACTTCGGCATCTCATATAATAATAATAATAATAATAGAAGAAAACTAAAAGGACTGTCCGGTACAGAAGGGGTTAATTGTAACACAAATGGACACATAGTGTTTTTCGGTTTATTTATTCATATCAGAACGCGTAAACGATTAGAACACTGATTATGTGCACCATTTTTGCTACAGTAAAGTGTCTGGGTTTTTTTACAGTACCGGTATAGGCCAGGTATGCAAAGGAAAGCAAAATGGGAATTTAATGTGTAAAGACCAATTAAACATGCACTATAATAAGGAGTGCCGTTGTAAAAGCTTATCCCTCAATACCTTCACCTGACCTGACAAGAACAGCGAAAGAGGAAGTATGAAAGGTTGAATGTATGTGAAGTAGACTAAGACAAACTATAATTAAGGAAGCCTTCCTTAATCTGTATTCGCCATGGTGTTGAAACATTGGTTGAAATCTGCAGGTTGCAATGGTCTACCTGTTGAGCTGTCTAGGAACCATGCGTGGACGATATCAGGCCGCCTCAAGCCCGCCCAAATAGCCTACCTCCATGAACCGGCCTTGACATTTATCTATCGCATATTCCCTTAAAATGCAGTTTTCTCTTAATCCACATCCCGTTTTTTATGGTGCAGTATAACAGTATTTTGTTTTGTATCCCTATAGAAGACTCCAATGCTTGCGACCAATCATGTGGAAAGAAAGACGACCGAGCATGCTGGGTTGGATTATCGTAACTATTTCCATATTTGAGTGTCTGTATAGTTAACCATCTCTCAGGCCCTATGTATACTTCAAATAACCTAATATAAACCTAAAACCGTAGACATATACTCCGAAAATATCCCTTAATAGCGGGAAATAATGGGGCGTAGAAATACCCTTGCTGATACCTTCAAGTCACGTGGTCCACCAGACGCCTCCCTGACAGACACACACACACTTTCGAGTTTGCTACCCTTGTGTCCGGGTGTGCGTGCGGTCCTTCGCTAATTGTTCGTGTTTCTGTGCGCATTTCGTGGTGTGTGAGGCCCTGAGGATGTTCGTGAGTAGGCGCCGACGAAGGGGGAGGTGGACAGAAGGCGAGGACGTACGGTGTCGGTGAGTGTGAGGATCTAGGCTTGGTTTTGGTGGTAAACTTTTAGCGTGTCTCGTGCTCAGTTGTTGCTAACTAACAACTGTATGTAACACTAAATTATGTATTAGTATTGTAACTACTATGAAAACACTAAACCCCCAACTGTATATAATTATATTTGTAAATACTATGTAAGAAGAATATGGAAATAAACTTTATTATGCTACTTCGCCTCTCTCAGTGACTCCTTCCGCCCTCCTTCTCCACCCCCCACCCTCCTCTCCTCTCCATGTCCCACCCCCTCCCACTTTCCTCGTCCTCTCTACTCACCATCGCCGTTTCTCTCCCATAATCCACTCTTACGTAATAACGTCCATCACACCATATTTTCTCCATAACAAAGGTGTATTTACCGACAAAACTAATTCTTATGTTTTGGGGGTATCCTTCCATTTCGCCGTACCCGCCACACCTCCACGCCTATCCCTTGTTCCATTTTCTTTCCACGTCAACTTCCCCCCCCCGCCCCTTTGGATCCTCCCCTCACCCCCCCCCCCCCCCTCCGCACCACATATCCCATCCATATCCCTCCACACCATGTTTGACTTCCATTCCTCCTTCCTTCACATCCTCTTATTCTCTCCACACCTAAATTAAAGTGCTCCTCCGCGTAGGGTGTTTATATTCACACCCTTCCTTGGCCTCCTCTCCTCTACCGCGCTTCGACCTCCTCTCCTCTACCGCGCTTCGACCTCTGTGCCCCCCTGTGCTTATTTCCACACCACCACTTCCCTATCTCCCTCCTTTATTATTATTATTATTCCTTTTTTCCCTCTACACTTCCTCCCAACGCACCGCCATCTTCCTTCTCTCCTTCACACTTGTTCCCTCCTTTTCTATCTTCTCCTCTCCACCCTTCCTCCCTCCGTCTTTCCCTCCACCTTGCCTTCCTCCTTCTCTACCACCTTTCCTCCACACTGGTTTCCCTCCCTCCCTTCATCCCCCCCCCCCCCTTCTTACTCCCTCCTTCCCTTGCTAATGGGGGTGGGGAGGGGGAAATTGTAGGCTAGAACACTCTTTAGATAGTTTATTCATGTTCGACCGCTTTCAGTAATTCGACTGGCTAGACCATTTCAACCTCCCTGACCAATTCCAACACTCGTCCCAAATCGGCCGCCCTGCTTTAATTCGACCACTTGAGCCCCTTGTTTCTCTCTTCTCCATCCTTTTCCTTCTCTCTCATTTCCCACCATCCCTCCCTGCCTTTTTCTTTCCTCCCCGCGTCCCTCCCTCCTTTTTCCTCCCCCGCCTTCCTCCGCTGCTCCCTCCCTCCCTCCCTCCTACCTCCCTCCCTCCTTCCTCCTTACCTCCCTTTCCTCTCTTTTCCTCCTCGCCTCCCTTATCCTCTTCACCTCCCTCTTCCTTCTTAGCCTCACTCCCTTCCTCCGTCTTTCCTCCCCTTCTTCCGTCTTTCCTTCCTGCCTCTCTCCTTCCTCCCCGCCTTCCTCCCAGCCTCCCTCCTTCCTAAGTTCCTCCTCGCATCCCTCCTTCCTCCCCGCCGCCCTCCTTCCTAAGTTCCTCCCCGCATCCTCCTTCCTCCCCGCATCCTTCCTTCCTCCCCATCTCCCTCCTCCCTCCCCGCCGCCCTCCTTCCTCCCCACATTTTCTCAGCACCTCTCAACTTATTCCTCCCACGCCTCCCACTTTATACCCCCACCTCCCTCCCTCTCTAACTCACTGCAGCCCTTCCTCCCTCCTATCCACCTTCTACTTTATTACCCAGCGTCTTCCTTTTTCCCACTTTCTTATAGTTTATCCCCACTATCCTTTGTCCCCATTATATATTTGTCTCCACTTGCCTATATTTGTCCCCACTAGCCTTTATTTGTCCCCATTTGCCTTTATTTGTCCCCCCCACTTGCCTTTATTTGTCCCCAATCACCTGTATTTACCCCCACTCCCTTTTATTTGTCCCCACCTATCAGTAGTTGTCCCCATTCTTCTTTATTTTCCCATTTGTTCCTGTTTTTTCCTATATTTGTCCCCACTTTCCTATATTTGTCCCCACTTGCCTATAATTGTCCCCACATGCCTTTAATGGTCTCCACCTACCTTTTTTTGTCCCCACTTTCCTTAATTTGGCACTCTACATTCTTTAATTTGTCTTAACTTTCCTTAATTTCTCACCACTTTTCGTAATTTGTCCCCGCTTTCCATTACTTGTCTCCACGTTCCCGAATTTCTCCCCAACTTTCTACAATTTCTCCCCACTGTTCTTAATTTGTCTTCATTTTCCTTAATTTCGCCCCACTTTTTGTAATTTGTACCCACTTTCCATTAGCCTACTTGTCCATATATTCCGTTATTTGTCCCCACTGTCTTTTATTTGTCCCCACTTAACTCAATTTGTCCTCTTTTTCATTAATTCGTCCCCACTTTCCTTATTTCGTCCTCACCTTCCATAATTCGTCCTCACCTTCCTTAATTCGTCCCCACTTTCCTTAATTTGTCCCCACTTTCCTTAATTTGTCCCCACTGCTGTCTTTCTCCCCACTCTCCTATTATTGCTCAATTATAAAAGTTTCCCAAATCGATTTTTCGAATGTGATTGTATTCCTCCACGATTTTTATTTGTTATGCCAGTTATAATGCTTAATTTTATTTTTATTTATTCATTTATATCTCGCTATTCCTTTTTGTTTATATTATATATATATTATATTATATATATATACCTGTATATATATATATATATATATATATATATATATATATATATATAGTAAAACTCACTAGGAAAATTGAAACAATGGAACACCAAGCTTTCGTCTATTCTCTCAAGACATCTTCAGGGTAATACAAGAAAACAGAATGAATGAATGAATGAATATAGAAAAGGTGGGTGAGGGTGAAAGAAGGGAAGTTTTTATTGGTTAAGTAGGAGAGACAGTGATAATAGTGGGAGAAATAGGGTGTCGGGGCTTGACCCAACGTGCGTGAGTTGAATAATTGAGCTGGGGTTGAGTTGATTTAGTTGGAGAAGTTACTTTAATGAGATTCAGGATGGCTTGCCAAGAAGGGGGCAAGGGATGGGGAGCAAGTTAATTTTTGGGTGGTATAAAATCGAAAGTGCTTGCATGTTTTGGGGTTGTATTTTTGGGTGGTAGTATTCGAAAATGGTATAGGGGGAGGTAATTTTGGGTGGCATTGAGTCAAAAGGGGTACTGCTGGGGAAGTCTGTGGCAGAACCTGTAAGAAGGCTGTACTGTTATTATTATAGGAGTTACGTTAAAAGGTTGTTGTCTTGTACTTTGTCTGTGAAATTATACATTTTAATGGGAAGTGAAGCTAGGAATCTAGGTCAGGAGTGGTAGGGAGGCTGGACTGTGGACGAGCCGGCATTACCCACCTCCTCTACCAATCCTGATTTTAAGTGAATATTGGAATGGGTGCCTCTCTGTTGTTGGGGTGAAGGTGGTTTGACAAGGGGCGGGGGGATGTAAAATTATCTTGAACATTTGGATGAAGTTATCATGATAGGTCTCAAGTTTTATAATTTGTTTTTCTGCTAATTGCTGCCAATAAGTATTTAGAGGGGGGATGTGGGCTAGATTGTGAAGATGTTGTGCCGTCTGGAACTCATACCACTGAGTCCCGAACATCCACCTCAGTGCTTTATTTTGTATTCTTTGATATTTTAGTTGGTTGGTAGGGGCCGAAAGTGAAATGCTGAGTGGGACGTAGCACAAAAGAGGTCTTATTAGTGCTTTGTATAAGTGAAGCTTGGTTTTTATTGAGGCATTTCTGAATCGATAGATGGTTTGTAGTGATTTTGATGCAATGGCAATGGAAGTTTGTGCTTGTTTGTGGAATCGGATGTTTTTGTCGAATGTGAGGCCGAGTACTTTGTTTGTGGGAGAGACATTTATTTGTGTGCGGTTTGGGACAGGTGCTCGGGAGTTCTGGAATAAGGGTCTTGGGCGGAGATGTCCCTTGGCAAAGTATGTGACGTGTGATTTTTGAGGATGAGCCTGAATCCGCCATTTTTGCTCCCATTGTGCTACTTTGTCAAATTCTCTTTGAGCTCTGTTTGTCAATGCGTTTATTGTGTCTGCTCTTATTATTTGCGTCACGTCGTCTGCGTACATTACTGTGAGAGAGTCATTGTGAGTGGGGTTGGGAAAGTCATTTGTGTATAGGATGTAGAGGGTAGGAGCGAGCACTGAGCCTTGAGGTACGCCTGCATTTAGTGCAAATGAATCTGAATAAAGATTAGAAAACTTAATTTTGGCTGTTCTATTATCCAAAAAGTTGCAGAGAAGTTTCTGAGTAATTAATGGGAAGTTGAAATTTTCGCAGATTTTGTACTTCAAGCCTTCGTGCCACACTGTGTCAAAAGCTCGTTTTATGTCCTTTGTAATTAAGGCTGTCTTGTTTTTTCGTCTGGACTGTTTGTTTATGTGAAGGTAGTTTGTGATAATGTTTAGTGCTTCTTGTGTCGATCTGTGTTGTCTAAAACCAAATTGCATGTTCGTGAGGAGTCCTTCGTCTTCGAGAAATAGTCTGAGTCGGTGGTTTATGATACGTTCTAGAGTCTTCCCAAGAGTCTCAAGTAGACTAATGGGTCTGTAGTTTAGTGGATTAGTCTTGTCTTGGTTTTTCTTGGGAATGAGGATAATGGTCGCTGTCTTGAAGCAGACGGGAAAGTAGCCTGATGCCAGGATGGCGTTGTAGAGGCGAGTGAGTGCTGTTATGAAAGTGTTAGGTAGGTGCTTTACAAGGTGGTGATTAATACCCGTTGCACCAGGCGCCTTTCTCCGTGTTTTAGACAGGATGAATTTGACTTCGTCTGGCACAATGGGAGCAGTGAGTATGTTTTGAGGGTCAAGTGTGTTTAGGTTAATGTGTGTGTCATGGGAGATGTTGTCAGGGATGGTAGTGAGATGTTGTTCTATATTGCGGATGTGTTGTTCGGCAGGCCTTTCAATGGGGTGTGGGTGGTATACTTGTTGCCATGTCTGTTTAAATGTATCTGTGATAGCCCTAGGATCAGTAATTTTGTTGCCATTAACAGTGAGGGAGGATGTTCTGGGAGTGGTATTACCTTTTAAACGTTTTATATGTTGCCAGAATTCCCAGGGCTTAGTTTTCCTGTTTTGTTCTGCTGAGTGTACTAGGTGAGTCCAGTGAGCGTCATGATCAGATTGCAGGCTGTTAAGGATGTGAGTTCTGAGGTTGGAGAGATCGTAACGTACTCGGCCTGGTATGTGGTTGTGTTTGTTCTGTTCGAATCGACGACGATAGCACACTAGGAGTCGTTGTGTTCTGATGGAGGGTCTGAAAGTGTGTTTGATTTTGTATGTAGTTTTTGGGATGGTTGTGTTGGCTGCATTTATGATTTTGTTCTGTAGGTTCTCAATTTGTTGGTCTATGTGTGTGTAGTGTTGTCCCTCATAGTCGTGTATGTAGTTGTCTTCTGATAAAATGTTTTTGAATTCTTCCCAGTTTGCTTGTGAGTAGTTAAAATGAGATTGACATGGGACTTGAATTGGGTTTGAAGAAATTGACATGAAAACTGGGATGTGATCTGATCCTGAAAGTGGCCCTGGGGAAATATCATGATGGAATATATTAAAAGCTTGGTTTGAAAAAATTAAGTCAGGTTTACCATTACCGTTTGGTGTGAAAACTGTGTTGAAATCTGGGCCTTGAAAAGTTAATCTTTTGTGGTTGTGTAGTGCTAATAGTTGAATTCCACTTTGATTAATGGTATTATGTTGGAAAGCTTGGTGTCTAGTGTTAAAGTCTGCAAGTATAAGTGTAGGCGCATTGTTATTGAATAAGGTATTTAAGTCTGTGTAAGGGATGTAGGTATTGGGTCTGACATATGTGGTGGCAACTATGAGGGGTCCGAGTGTTGTGTGTGTTTTAACTGCAAGGAAATGCTTGTATGTCCAGTCTGTGATGAATTCGTGTTGAATGGTGCTTTTTATCATATTGCAACTCCATCGTTGGCATCGCCGTCGGTCTGTCGTGTTGTGTAACCAAAGAATCTAATTTTATGTGTGTTGTACGTACAGGTGCTGTTAATTAGTATTATGTCTGGGTCATTATCTAAAATTAATTGTGTGAGTAGGTGTCTGTTAGTGTAGTAGTGTCTTATGTTGAATTGGATGACTCTTAACATGATGGGGTATCGTGAAGTGAGCTATGTGTGGGGAAGTGGGGGGATGGTGGGGCCCGGGTTGGAGAGGGAGAGGATGAGGAGCGGACTCCTCCAAAAGATGGAGATTTGGAGGTAGATTTGGTGTTTTTTCTTGGGGTTTCGACTTTACGTGACTTTGACCGAGACGGTTTAATTCAGGGGAGGATATCTCAGCTGGACTGGTGGGTTTTCGTTTTAGAGGAGATTGGGGAGGAATGGTGGGCGTTTTTGGTGTAGGAGGGGGTGGGGGAGGCATGAAGGATCATTGAGCGTTGGGTCAGTGACATTTGTGAGGGGGGGGGGGGGGGTTTGGGTAGGCGGATCTTGAGGTTCATTTTCAGTGGTGAGAGGGATTGACATTTCAGGGATTTCGTTGGCGCTTGGGGGTTGAGGAATAGGGGTAGTGGAGGATGAGTTGGAGGTAGAGGTTGAGGGTAGTGGAATAGGAAGAGGAGTGGCTGAGAGAGATGGATTGTGAGAGTTCTTGCTATGCTGGAACCAAGACTCAGGGATCATGATGGCAGGGAGATTGTGGGCAGTCAGGCCATCATTTAGTAGCTTGTTAAACTGTGGGGTGACTTTTTGGTTCGTGAGGTGGAGTGCAACATTAACAAGGACTGAAGTTTGGGCGAATATTTCGCGGTTGAACAATGGGCCGGGAGGATTGATGTTGGGTGGGGTAGGGGGGGAGGATTGAGGGATGTGTGAGGTGGTCGCTGAAGCATATGATTTGGCAGTGACTGGGTGGGATGAGAATAAAGGACGTGTTTGGTTGGGATTGGTTGGAGTGGCCTTTGCGTTTTTTCTAGTGTCTTTTAAGACATTGAGACGGAAGGGACATTCGGCACTGATTGCAATGTGAGGGCCATTGCAGTTTGAGCATTTCAGAGTGATTGAAGAGCAGGTGGTAAATGAGTGCCCTGACTCAGCACAACGAGAGCAAGTTACTGTTTTCTGACATTGGGCTGTGGGATGTCCGTAAGCATAACAGTTATAGCACTGCCTGAGATTGATCCAGGACTCAGGGGTCAGAAAATCAGGCGGCAAAATCACATGAAATGCCTTGAGACCTGTTTTTAGAAGCTTACTGGCCTCCTGAGGGGAGGCACATCGAATTTTGAGGGCTTGACGTTGGGTTTTATATACTTCACAGACAGTGATGGAGTTTTTCTTGGAAATTTCCCTGGCACTCTCATCTTCGTCTTTGTTGAAGATGTTCTTGTCAGGGTGCAGAATTTTGACTACAGGCAGCTTTAAGTTCTGGGGAGAGGACTAGTTCATAACCAGCAGATTGGAGTTTCTTTAGAGTGGCGGGGTTGAGATATGCATCAAGATCTTTTTGTGAAGCAAGTCTTATTTTGATTACATTGAGATTTTTGAAAACTCTGACTATTTGGGTTTGAGTGACACTAAATATGTGAGAGCCTGGGTCATCAGGGGGATCGTTAATGCATTTAAATTTAACATACAGTGCCATACTGAATCATTGGGAGAAACAAGTTTAATTGCTAACTATAAGAAAAGTGAAAATGAATGGGGAAAATAACAAGTTAGGGAGGTAGAGTTAATTGAACATTTTTATGGAGAATTTTAAAACTGTACCCAGGGGGCACCCCTATGGGATGTCCCCAGAAAAACCTAACTCCTACCTATGTCCTTGGACTGTAGGCAAGCCTATGTCACCAGACCCTAACCTACTTGAAGTATAAACCCTACCCATATGACCAGTGATTGCCTGTCGAGATATATAGCGCCATACCAGTCTCTCTCTCTCTCTCTCTCTCTCTCTCTCTCTCTCTCTCTCTCTCTCTCTCTCTCTCTCTCTCTCTCTCTCTCTCTCTCTCTCAAAACTGAAATTATACACCCCGTTCTTAACATTAATCCTCCATTACAAACCCCAGTGCACTAAAGTAAACTAATGAAAGCATATGATCCTCCCGGGATTCGAACTCGGGAAACCACACCGAAAACCTAAGCATCTAAACCATTAAACCACCAACACAGTTATACCACATTTTTCAAACTCCAGGGATCCTGAATATCAAATGGATATATATATATATATATATATATATATATATATATATATATATATATATATATCATAAATCTGTCTAACAACAACCAGGACAAGAGTAAAAGAAAGGTCTTCCTGGCGTACCGTACTGGGTCGATGTGCAATACAGTAGCCTAAGCGTGTTATAAGCCCCTCCCCTAGCATCATACTGTTTAGGCCTAGTGCTATACCACAGGCACTGATTATAGACCACAGGGAGTGAGTGAGTGAGTGAGTGAAGAGTAGACCACCCTCGTGTTTCTTACAATATACATATTATTCAACCAGTCCAGCGGATGTTAGTGATGGCCTTCCTATTCATACAATTTATCGGTAATTATTATATCTTATAAAATGTACTACGCATGCAGTCAATATACTATGATACTCTTATTCACATCTGATGTAAAATACTTCAGTAAAATAATGTTGTAAACACTGTACATTTGATATACTTTAATAACATTTAATAACACACATACCAAAGTCATTCTAACATCTTCCTCTAATTACAACTCAACACCCCTTCTCTGCTATCTACCCTTTCCCAGCCGTATGGTCCTAGTGTACTGTCTGATGGCGTAATGGCATTCCAAATGTAATAAATACAAATGATTTAGTATATTAGTTTAGTATTGCCTAAAGTTTTGAAAGAATGTGGCAAATGGTGGATTGAAAGAAAACGTGAGAAATCCTTTTACAAGCACCACTTACATAATTATCAGTCAGATCAATTTACACACTTGTATTAAATATTATAGTATTCATTGAGTACTTTATTATACGATAACACATCCTTTATTATACGATAACACATCCTTTATTATACGATAACACATCCTTTATTATACGATAACACATCCTTTATTATACGATAACACATCCTTTATTATACGATAACACATCCTTTATTATACGATAACACATCCTTTATTATACGATAACACATCCTTTATTATACGATAACACATCCTTTATTATACGATAACACATCCTTTATTATACGATAACACATCCTTTCATTATATTCTGGCTAGTACCGTATTAGACGAACTTATCCAGATTAGAGACAGATTATGGGAGATTGAGGGTTAAATTAGATTGTTTTTATATCTGGTTTCTAGCGATCTTTCCTAAACTGCCATCACCTAATGGTAACCCGAATATAATGTTAAATAGCGTCACAGATCGTCTAGGGGTTAAACAGTTAGTGTATTTGGTTCAATAAATTGTTAATGTTTATTGTCTTGGCTGTATTCTAGGGGAAGCAACACAATTAGTAGGTGGCAACAATATTTCAGTGTTCGGATAGTAACACTCTGGCTACAGCTTCAAACTATTACATTAAGCTGAACAATATTATATGGTGTATGGCTTAAGCGACTGCAGATCATACATGAAGTACAAATATATGCATAGGTTCATTAATCAGTATATTATTAAGAAATAGAACAGTATATTCCTCTTTACTTTATAATTATGATGATAGTTGCGGCGATTCAAATACGGTCAACTTGCAAGAGTTCCTTGCTTTTCAGAGGCGGTATCAAGTAGTGGTGCTAAATTAGCAGGTTTGCGCTATTAATAAAGGAATTTACTCACATTTAGCACCTTTCTTCTACATCAGAGGTATGAAATTAGTATGTATATGATATTCAACAAAGTTTGTGATGTGTAGATAAACATTCCGATGTTCACCAAATATGCAACGTTATGATGCGGTTTCTGTTACCTAGCGACTTTTGATCATTAATCTAGCAGAGTCTGTGATTTGGAATTGGCAACGATTGACGATCATTATTCGAGTGATCGTGTTTGAGGTGTGCACGCGTTGTGTCGTCCCGCGGTTTTCGTCGAATCTTCGCGTAATACAAACTCTCCGAAGCAAGCGCAAGTGTGTGGAGTATGTGGAGAAGTGGAAGAGGCTGTAGAGATAAAGTGGAGCTAGTACGAGTGGAAGAAAGACCCGAAATATTGGATGAAAAGTGAGGACCGGGCGAGGGAGGAAACTAGGAGCTGCTGTGGATGGATGTCTGGTGAGTGGGAGGAGCAACGGAATGGGATTGTTTATGTTCAGGTAAATTGATGCGGGTTAGAGACTGTTTCTAATTTATATATCCATATGTTGTACTCTCTCAGTATACTGGGATGCCATTCACGTTTATTCTGGCTGACTCTAGACCATTATATACAGATTATGGAGGATGTATGCCGATCAAGTGTGTGTGTGTGTGTGTGTGTGTGTACGGGGGGGGGGGGGGATTCGATCTCCACCCTCTAAATTTCAGTAACCCCTTTTAAGCTTCATAAAATCGTCTAATGAGAGCCACAATAATATGAAGGACTGCGTCATGGTAATGAGAGCCACAATAATATGAAGGACTGCGTCATGGTAATGAGAGCCACAATAATATGAAGGACTGCGTCATGGTAATGAGAGCCACAATAATATGAAGGACTGCGTCATGGTAATGAGAGCCACAATAATATGAAGGACTGCGTCATGGTAATGAGAGCCACAATAATATGAAGGACTGCGTCATGGTAATGAGAGCCACAATAATATGAAGGACTGCGTCATGGTAATGAGAGCCACAATAATATGAAGGACTGCGTCATGGTAATGAGAGCCACAATAATATGAAGGACTGCGTCATGGTAATGAGAGCCACAATAATATGAAGGACTGCGTCATGGTAATGAGAGCCACAATAATATGAAGGACTGCGTCATGGTAATGAGAGCCACAATAATATGAAGGACTGCGTCATGGTAATGAGAGCCACAATAATATGAAGGACTGCGTCATGGTAATGAGAGCCACAATAATATGAAGGACTGCGTCATGGTAATGAGAGCCACAATAATATGAAGGACTGCGTCATGGTAATGAGAGCCACAATAATATGAAGGACTGCGTCATGGTAATGAGAGCCACAATAATATGAAGGACTGCGTCATGGTAATGAGAGCCACAATAATATGAAGGACTGCGTCATGGTAATGAGAGCCACAATAATATGAAGGACTGCGTCATGGTAATGAGAGCCACAATAATATGAAGGACTGCGTCATGGTAATGAGAGCCACAATAATATGAAGGACTGCGTCATGGTAATGAGAGCCACAATAATATGAAGGACTGCGTCATGGTAATGAGAGCCACAATAATATGAAGGACTGCGTCATGGTAATGAGAGCCACAATAATATGAAGGACTGCGTCATGGTAATGAGAGCCACAATAATATGAAGGACTGCGTCATGGTAATGAGAGCCACAATAATATGAAGGACTGCGTCATGGTAATGAGAGCCACAATAATATGAAGGACTGCGTCATGGTAATGAGAGCCACAATAATATGACGGACTGCGTCTTGGTAATGAGAGCCACAATAATATGAAGGACTGCGTCATGGTAATGAGAGCCACAATAATATGAAGGACTGCGTCATGGTAATGAGAGCCACAATAATATGAAGGACTGCGTCATGGTAATGAGAGCCACAATAATATGAAGGACTGCGTCATGGTAATGAGAGCCACAATAATATGAAGGACTGCGTCATGGTAATGAGAGCCACAATAATATGAAGGACTGCGTCATGGTAATGAGAGCCACAATAATATGAAGGACTGCGTCATGGTAATGAGAGCCACAATAATATGAAGGACTGCGTCATGGTAATGAGAGCCACAATAATATGAAGGACTGCGTCATGGTAATGAGAGCCACAATAATATGAAGGACTGCATCATGGTAATGAGAGCCACAATAATATGAAGGACTGCGTCATGGTATACCGAGTTTGAATAGTACAAAGGAGTACAAAAGGAAATCAAGCAACAACAGATCTAGTGACTCTTCTAGGTTGCTTGTCCTCCAAAACACTGAGGATCAAGTGTCCAAACAGTGGTTTAGAGTGGGTAAGGGAGTATTGGAAAGGGAATTACTGCCCTGGAACTAATGTCCGTGGCAGGATTAGGAGTTAGTAGGGGACAGATGGGTTAGTAACTGAGGGGGGGATAAAATAAAGTTATTCATTTACAAACTCAGTCAGTCGCGGGTTTGATGCGAGATATTTGTCTAGGCGGAGTTTAAATGAATCAACGGTGATGCAGTCTATAACGTTTCGGGGAAGCCCATTCCACAAGTTGACAACTCGATTGAAGAAGAAATTCTTAGATTCATGCGAGTTAAAAGATTTACCAATAATTTTGCAACCGTTTCCCCGCGTGTAATTAGATTGGTTGATAGTGAAGTACTTATTACAGTTCATATTGTCGATGCCTTTGATGATTTTGAACACTTGAATTAAGTCACCTCTTAATCTGCGCTGGGTTAAAATAGATTTAATTCTCTAAGACGCTCTTCGTATGGTTTGTTCTTTAGGCTAGGTATCATTTTGGTAACTCTACATTGAACTCGTTCTAGCTTGTTTATATCTTTTTGGTAATAAGGGCACCAGGATTGAACGCAGTATTCCAGAAGAGGGCGGACTAAGGAATTGTAAAGGGTTAGGATAACTTCTTTGGATTTATGCTCAAATGACCTGCCTATAAAGCCAATTGTTTTGTTTGCCTTCTTAACAACTTCTGAACATTGTTGACTCGGTTTTAGGTTACTCGATATTGTTACTCCCAGATCGGTTTCTCTGTTTACATTCTTAAGCCGTGTGCCATTCATTGAATAGTTTGCTTTCTCATTTAGGTATCCGATATGTAGTACTTTACATTTATCCGCATTGAAACTCATTTGCCAAATTTGGGCCCAACATGACAATTTATCTAGATTGTGTTGCATATCGTCAACTTGTTCTTTTGAGAGTACGCTATTTGCAATTTTTGTATCGTCAGCAAATTTTGAGATTGTACAGGTGAGACCCTCATCTATGTCGTTGATGTAAATTAGAAAGAGAATTGGTCCTAGTACCGATCCCTGGGGTACCCCGCTACTTACATTGGTCCATTTAGATGCCTTACCGTTTATGACTACTCTTTGCTTTCTGTCGCTGAGCCAATTTTCTATCCATTTCAACACACCGTCTTGTATTCCATGCGCTTTTAGTTTTAGCAGTAAACGTTTGTGGGGAACTTTGTCAAAGGCCTTTTGAAAATCAAGGTATATAATATCTACAGCTTTCCTCTCATCGTAGAGGTTGAGGATATCGTGGAAGAAGTCTAAGAGGTTTGTTAAACAGGAACGTTTTTTACGAAAGCCGTGTTGAGTATCTTTAAGTATGTTATTTTCCTCTAAGTGATTTACGAGTCTGTCTCTTATGACCGTTTCTAGCATTTTACATACAACTGAGGTTAAGCTAATTGGACGATAGTTACTGGGTAGGGATTTGCTGCCTTTTTTGAATATCGGTGTTTCGTTGGCTATCTTCCACTGATCAGGCATAGTTCCAGACTGCAAGGATTTATTGAATAGTAATGTCAGTGGTTTGGAGAGCTCATCCTTAGCTTCCTTTAGAACTTCCTTTAGAAAGTGTGTGTGTGCGTGCGTGCGTGCGTGCGTGCGTGTGTGTGTGCGCACACACACACACACACTGGCTGGACCATAAACCCGCCCCCCCCCCCAATACTCACCCAACCTTCCACTAACGACCCCTTAAGGGGGGTCACCTGCTTTTTTGTTTATCTTTCTATCCTTGTTTCTCTTTCTCTGGCTTGTGTCCATTCAGCCAACAGTTTTAAGACATTTATCCACATCCAAGTGTCGATTTCTTCCTGGCGAGCGATAGCGAGCCAACATTGTATGGAGAAATCCGGCTTCGCCGGAGAAATTTTTCTATCGAAAAATGTACAAAGTTAGCCTACTGTCAAAACAAAAAATATATATGCTGGCTCGCTACCGCTTGCCAGCAAAATATTGACACCTGGATGGGGGTAAACGTCTTAAAACAGTAGGCTGAATGGGGCCGAATGGATACAAGCCAAAGAGAGAGGGAGAGAAAGAGAAACAAAATCGAGGTGGGCTCCCTTCACATGTTCTGCACCACGACCAGCTGCCACTCTTACCAACATCAACTTTTGCAACATTCGCTGCGGCCTTTCCTTTAAGGGGAGGCAGTTAGTTTTTCGAGTCCTCCTCCTCCCTCATGTTTAGCCCTATTAGTTATGAGATTTCAAGACATTCGCCTCATTAGTTTGGCGATTTTCAGACCGTTTGCCCCATTTGTTTGCCAATATTAAGTCCTTTCGTGCCATTTAGGTGTCGATTTTTTTCCTGGCGAGCGATAGCGAGCCTGTATTTGAAGAGGAATCGGCCTTCGGCCGGGAAATTTTTCTACCGAAAAATGTGCAAATTTATATCGAAGGGGGGTCTTGTGGGTGTATTTTTAGAGTTTGATAGAGGTTTAGAGAGCAAACTAAAAAAAAACTATTAAACCATTGAGCCGAACCAGTAAATTATGCTGCACAATACCGTCTGGACCTTAAGGGGAGGCAGACAGTTTGTTTGGTCTATTAATTAATGTATTCATATATTCTTTTAGTTTCCTCCCTAAACCTCCATCAATCTTAGAAAAGCACCCCCTAGACAAGATAAATTTGTAAATTTTTCGGTAGAAAAATTTCCCGGCCGAAGGCCGGTTCCTCTTAAAATTGCAGGCTCGCTATCGCTCGCCAGGAAATAATCGACACCTAAATGGCACGAAAGGTCTTAAAATTGACAACGAAATGGGGCGAAAGGTGTTAATCACCAAACTAATGGGCTGAACGTCTTACAATCTCAAAACTAGTGGGGCTAATCATTTGGGAGAAGGGGGTCCAGAAAAATGGTCTTCCTCCCCTTAACTTCCCTCTGTTGAACACCACCTTTCTTTCAACAAACCGATCTTTTACTCACCACGACTCAGACTTTCTCTATCGTAGTTTCCAAGCCAAAGGTGGATGTTGTTGTGTATTTGTTCACAATCAACTCACCTTCTCGTGATCTTGATTTCGACTCCTCTGAATTCTCAAATCTCTGTAACAAACTTTTCTGTCACTCTCAAGCTAAATATTATTGTGCTGTCTATCTCTCCCCTAACTCTATAGACCTTCCCAAACGCTTTTACATACTGTATACACACACAGGCAATTAACCCTTTCTGTACCGGTGATGTATTTGTCATTAGATTCTGGCAACTGATTTACGATTGTATTCAGTTTAGGAAGGATGTCTACCCATTAAAAGGCTACAGACTATCTCAATTAACCCTTTTAGCTACCATATATCCTTCCTAAGCTTCATAAAATCGTCTAAATGTAGCTGAAATAAAATATAAGAGACGTCGCCGATACAGAAGGGGTTAAGCTCCTTTCGTATCATTAACTCCCGTCCACTCACCAACTCTGCAATCTCTCTCTCTCCGCCGCAATGTTGCATCTCTCTCGCTATTCTATCGCTACTATAATAATCAGTGTTCCTCAGAGCTATCCCAGTGCATACCACCTCCTTTACGTAGGGCACGTGGTACCCGTCTTGCAACTAAATCCCACCCCTACTCTGTGCAACTCTCCAACCCAAGAGTGAAACGTTACTCTCAAACTTTCTTCTACTCAACAGCTGAGCTCTGGAACTCTCCCAGAATCAGTCTTTCCCTCTTCCTATGACTTAAATTGCTTCAAACTCCGTGTGTTCAGGCATTTTGGCTCGAACGTCCCTTGATTTTGGCCCTGTCACTCTTTCAACTATGGGGGAGGCACTCGCTATAGGCAGTTATGCCTTTTACCTCCCTCATATCACATAGAAAAAAAAAAAAAAAGCAAGCTACAAAGATGCCTATTCATGTGCCTATGTACGGTCGCGCTAATAAGTCATGTCCCAGGTGTCAATACGTTTGGCTTCCTCTGTGCTGTATTAATGTCTGTCAGATGTTGAATAGGGGGGGTAAGTCTAGGAACATGTTTGTATATTTCACTCGATATGAAGAAATCTATCTATCTCTATCTATCTATATGCTCAGGCCCAATCCCCATTTTGGGGGTAGCCGACTCAAGACAGAGCAAGAACAGGGAAAACTCAAAAACAACATAAAACAAAAAATAAACACAGATAAAAAACACAAACTCACACACATCCAGGTCACCCAGGAGAAGACCCAGAGACCAGGGTTACCAAGGTCGCTCCAGCACTCCCCCGGCCCCTGACCACCCGGAGAGGTTCCGATCTCGGCAGGCAGACATGCAGCGGAGCCAAAGCCACAAGCCCTCCACACTTCCAGGCACACCCTTCATATTAATCGTCCCCCCGGGCCAGGCGCCTGATGGACTATTATCTAGTCGAACTTGCGCCCGACCCCTTACTCCAAATGACCACGTGTTCACTCAACTATTCACAAGCATTCTCCATTCACTCCTGTCCACCACCACTTCCCCTGCCTGATCTATAGTCATTCCTCTATCATCCAAAGCCTTTCTTACACAGTCTCTCCATCTCAATGGGGGTCTTCCTGCCCTTCTATCTCCCCTTGTACCTGACTCACATATTCTCTTTGTAAGCCTTTCATCTCCCATTCGTTCAACATGACCATACCAGCTCAGCACCCTTCTGTCCACTCTGGCTGACAAATGTTCCTGCTGCCCCACTCTCCTACGTATCTCTTCATTCCTCAATCTGTCTCTACGAGTAACTCCACACATACTCCTCAAGCAGCTCATCTCCATCACATCCAGCCCTCTTTTCTCCTTTTTCTTCAGAGCCCATGTCTCAGCCCCATACATCACTGTTGGCACAACAATTCCTTGATACAGTGCACTTTTTACTTTCACTCCGAGATTTCTCGTCTTCCACATACTTCCCATTGCTCCGAAAACCTTCCTTCCTTCACACACTCTCTGTTTTACCTCCACTTCCATACCTCCACTCCTGCTTATCGTTCCTCCTAGATATTTAAAACACTCTACTTGTTCCAATATTTCCCCATCCAGCCTCACATCTAGATTCACCCTATGCTCTCCCCTATTACACACCATTACTTTACTTTTATTGACGTTCACCTTCAGTTTCCTCCTTCCACAAACCACACCAAACTCTTTGACTACCCGCTGCAGTTTCTCATCAGAATCCGCCACCAATGCTGTGTCATCAGCGAACAGCAACTGATTCAACTCCCAATCTCTACCATTCTTTCCTACTAAACCCAATCCTCTTCCCATAGTTCTCCTTTTCACCTCCCTCACCACACCATCCATAAACATATTAAACAGCCATGGTGACATTACACAACCCTGTCGCAAACCTACCTTTACCTCAAACCATTCACTCAACTCACCATTTCCTACTCTCACACATGCTCTGCTCCCTTCATAAAAACTCTTAACTGCTTCTAACAAATTTCCTCCTATTTCATAAATCCTTAACACCTTCCACATTGCTTCACGGTCCACACGATCATACGCTTTTTCCAAGTCCATAAAAGCCCAAAATATCTCCTTATGCTTCTCTAAATACTTCTCGCATAACTGTCTTACTGCAAACATCTGATCCACGCACCCTCTTCCCCTCCTAAAACCGCACTGTTCTTCTCCTATTGCAACTTCCGTACACTTTATTATCCTCTCTATCAACACCCTGCCATACAGCTTTCCAACCACTGACAATAAACTAATACCTCTATAACTTGAACACTCCTGCCGATCTCCCTTCCCCTTGTACAACGGCACAATACATGCACTCTTCCAGTCTATTGGTACCCTTGACACAACAAAGCACACGTTGAAAAGTCTCACCAACCAATCTATTATCACATCTCCACCCTTCTTTATACACTCCACAGCAATACCATCCAAACCTTCTGCTTTTCCCGCTCTCATTTGTTTCACTGCTTCTTTCACCTCATTTTCCTCAATCCTTTCATTCATTCCCTGCCACCTGGGTGGCCTGGGTAACCTATCTCCATCCACCTCTGCTTCAATCACTGCTTCTCTTCCATCTCTTGTATTTAACAAAGATTCAAAATACTCGGCATATCTTTTCCTCACTTCAACTGGTTCCACTAGTAATTCTCCATTTTCATCTTTCACTGACTCTTCCCTCTTTTGTCCTCCTTTCCTTACTTTATTTACCTCCTTCCAGAACATCTTCTTTCGTTCTTCAAAATTCTCACTCAGCCTTTGGCCCCACCTTTCGTTTGCATCTTTTTTCGCTTCTCTAATTTTCCGTTTTGCCTCTCTCCTTTTCTCCTTGTACCTCTCCCATACCTCAACACTACCATCCTGTAAAACCCTCTCAAAACACTGTCTCTTCTCCTCAACTGCCTTTCTCACCGTATCATTCCACCACTCGCTTCCCTTCCTGATACCTCTGCCTCCTACTTTCCTTTTGCCGCATACTACCTCTGCACTTGCTTTCACTCCTTCCTTAAACTGTTGCCATTCAACCTCTACTTCTCTCTTTTCCATCTCTCTCACTTCCATCCACTTTTCATTTAGTCTTTCCTTGTACTCCCTCTCTTTTTCACTCTTCTCTAACTCACTAACTTTTATTACCTCTCTTACTTCACGCTTGTCTCTTATTCTCCTGTAACTCTTAACTCTTAGCTTTCCCTCCACCAGGTAATGATCTGACATACCCTCCGCCTCACCTCTCATCACATTCACATCCAGCAGTCTACACAATCTTTCCCTTGTCACCAGCACATAATCCATCAATGCCCTCTCTACAATCTCTCCCCTCACAAGTCTATGCCAGGTGTACTTGTGTATACGCCTTTTTTTGAAGAACGTATTACCTACACTCAATCTACACTCTTCACATACATTTTTCAGTCTTTCTCCACTCTCGTTTACACCATCCACACCAAAACTACCGATGACTCCCTCAACAGGCTCATTTCCTACCCTAGCATTTAGGTCCCCTAAAACTATAACATTTTCATTTTCATCAAACCCTTGTAGACAATCTCTCAAATCCTCCCAGAATCCCTCTACCTCATCTAACTCTCTTTCACTTCCTGGTCCATACGCACTTACAAAAACCCACCTTTCACCCTTAAACCGCATTCTCACCCACATTAGCCTTGATGACACCTCTTTCCACTCTTTTATAAACTCTCTCAACTCCTCCTTCACAATAATAGCCACTCCTTCTTTCCCCCTGACTCCCTCGTCTACTCCAGACTTTCTACCTATCACGTTTCCAAAATCCACTTCTCCCTCTCCTTTCATCTTTGTTTCATTCAGTGCAAGGACATCATACATCCTTCTTTCAAATAACCTTCCAATATCCTCTCGCTTCTCATTCGTACTACATCCACGCACATTCAAAGCTCCTATTCTTAGGGTCCGGGACCACGAACGCGTTCCCTCGCCCCTATCTCTGTCTCGTTTTTTTGGTAGATTTATTTAAGGGGAGAAGGATACCAGGCCCCCCGCCCCCGATCCCCTTTAGCCGACTTCTACGTCTCGCCGGAGAAAAGCGGTGGTGGAAATTTCTCACCCCTCCACCACAGAGGAGGCTACCTGCACCAGAAAGTAGCGGGCGTTGGGGTCGCCGCTTCCCTACGCCATTTGAAAAAATTAGAGATGCAGAAGGAGAAAAAGATAGAAGGGGCTATGGGAAGTAGAGGACACCAACCCTCACTCTGACAAAGGGTCAGCCCACCACCAGACGGGGGACATGGGATTATTTATTTGATTATTGTTCTAGCTTTATATTATTGGTTAGTTTCCTCCCTACACCTCCACCAACCTGTAAAGAACACCCCAAAGACCCCCTTCAAGATAAATTTGTAAATGTTTCGGTAGAAAAATGTATCCCGGCCGAAGACCGGTTACTCTTGAAATTACAGGCTCGCTATCGCTCGCCAGGACAAAATCGACACCTAAATGGCATGCAAGGTCTTAATATTGAAAAATACATGGGCGTAAAGTCAAAAAATTGCCAAACTAATGGGCTGAAAGTCTTAAAATCTAAAAACCAATGGGGCTAAACATGAGAGAGAGAGAGAGAGAGAGAGAGAGAGAGAGAGAGAGAGAGAGAGAGAGAGAGAGAGAGAGAGAGAGAGAGAGAGAGAGAGAGAGAGAGAGAGAGAGAGAGAGAGAGAGAGAGAGAGAGAGAGAGAGGGGGGGGGGGGGGGCGCAGAAAACCGGCCCACCGCCCCTTAATATTTACTGAAGCATTCATAATAGTGCCCACAATCACAAGTGGGTTTTAGGTGTTGACAAAGTTCATCGTATATTTATTAGTTCGTTCATCATAGTTTAACCCATTCAGTACCGGTGATATACTTTATTGTATTCTTGCCACAATTAGACAATTTTATTCAGCTTAGGAAGGACGTCTACCCATTAAAAGGCTACAGACAGCCTGTCCCATGTAGCCTTTTAATCGGGTAGACGTCCATCCTAAGCTGCATAAAATGGTCTAAATGTAGCTTAAATCCAATCAGAAAGAAGTCACCGGAACTGAAAGGGTTAATAAAATCATTTGTCTACCAGGAAATATAATCGAACACGTAAACTGCACAAAGCCCCTTCAAAGGTATAAGGGTGGCCTTCCCAATGTTTAACACTATCTGGTGCAACGTCTTGGGGGTTATTATGGTATTGTGTTTAATTATTATGGAGGGTTTTTATCGTTTTTGACATTTTCGAACATTGTGTTTTAGTTTACCCCCTAGACTTGGAAAAACGCCTCTCCAAACCCCCTTCAAACTAAAACAACGCCCCCGACACCCCCTTCAAGCTAAATGTGTAAATTTTTCGGTAGAAAAATTTCCCGGCCAAAGGCCGGTTTCTCCCAAATTGCAGGCTCGCTATCGCTCGCCCAGGAACATTCGACACCTTATTGAGTTGAAGCATCATAAAATCGCTAAACTAATGAGATGAAGCGTCTTAAAATCTACAAGCTAATGGAGTAAAACTGGGAGGATCCAAATTGGCCCGCCTTGCACCTAATAGGGTTAACCTCCTATAACTATGAGGTCTTTCTTAAGTTGAACACATTTTTTCTACAGCCAGCATACAACGATGATATGTCACTTAAGGGGGGGTGACCTGCTTTTTGTTATTTCTGTCCTTTTCTCTCTCTCTCTGGCTTGTATCCATTCGGCCCCATTCAACCAACTATTTTAAGACGTCTATCCCCATCTAGGTGTCGATTTCTTCCTGGCGAGCGATAGCGAGCCAGCATTATATGAAGAAATCCGGCTCCGGCTTCGCCGGAGACATTTTTCTATCGAAAAATGTACAAATTTAGCCTGCTGTCAAACAAAACTAAAAAATATGCTGGCTCGCTACCGCTCACCAGTAAAAAATTGACACCTGGATGGGGATAAACGTCTTAAAACAGTAGGCTGAATGGGGCCAAATGGATACAAGCCAGAGAAATATAGAAAAGGAGAGAACAAAAACAGGTCACCCCCCTTTAGAACTGGCTTGATAATTATAGCGTTTCACCCTGGGAAGATTAAGACTCATTTTGACAGTTTATTCTGGCCATAATTAGACGATTTTATCCAGCTCGGGAAGGATCTTCGGGAATGGAAAGGGTAAAGACTATCCCAATTGACCCTCTGATTTCAATATAATCTCCCCAATCTAAACATAATCGTCTAATCATAGCCAGAAAACAGAAAATAAATGCACAATCGCATCTTGGGGTTAAGCCCTTGACAATGTGAAACCATTATTTAACCCCATTGTGTATGATGACAACTTTCTACTTTATTTTCTGGCTAACATTCGACGATTGTATGCAATTTAAGAGGGACCTACGCCATGCACCTGGTTTATTGAGGTGGTATTCACACCTTTGAGTCCTAGAGGTAGATTTTAAGCTCAAACAATTGGTAACCAGAACATAAGACCAAATTTGCATTATCGTTCTGAAAGTGTTAACAAAATTAAGGCCACGATATATTATGTCCTAGACTTGGAGTATACCAGGTGAATTAATGTCACCGGAAGTGTAACCAAATTTCCGACGCGCTATGCAACATGGCAGCCAAAGGAACTGGGATGGTGGCACCCTCCCCCTCAGTGCCAGTGCCATGAGTGCCAGGGTGCCAGGCTGGGGTGAGCTAGGTGGCTCTTAAATTGCCGGGAAGGTGGAGCAGCGCCCCCCGTCTGTATGATGTATGTGACAGGGGGGCAGACGGGAGGCAGGGGTCATAATTGAAACTCTCACGTGCTACCTTGGCGCTACGTGTGTGTGTGTGTGTGTGTGTGTGTGTGTGTGTATGTGTGTGTATGTGTGTGTGTGTGTGTGTGTGTGTGTACAAAGGAGTACAAAGGAAATCAAGCAACAACATTTCTAGTGACCCTTCTAGGCTGCTTGTCCTCCAAAACACTGAGGATCAAGTATCCAAACAGTGGTTTAGAGTGGGTAAGGGAACATTGGAAAGGGAACTACTGCCCTGCCACTAACGTGGCAGGACTAGGAAGTTAGTAGGGGACATATGGGTTTGTAACTGAGGGGAGGATAAAATAGTTATTCATTTACAAACGCAGTCAGTCGCGGGTTTGATGCGAGATATTTGTCTAGGCGGAATTTAAATGAATCAACGGTGCTGCAGTCTATAACGTCTCGGGGAAGCCCATTCCACAAGTTGACAACTCGATTGAAGAAGAAATTCTTAGATTCGTGTGAGTTAAAAGATTTACCAATAATTTTGCAACCGTTTCCCCGCGTGTAATTAGATTGGTCGATAGTGAAGTACTTACTACAGTTCATATTGTCGATGCCTTTGATGATTTTGAACACTTGAATTAAGTCACCTCTTAATCTGCGCTGGGTTAAAGGAAATAGATTTAATTCTCTAAGACGCTCTTCGTATGGTTTGTTCTTTAGGCTAGGTATCATTTTGGTAACTCTACGTTGAACTCGTTCTAGCTTGTTTATGTCTTTTTGGTAATAAGGGCACCAGCATTGAACGCAGTATTCCAGAAGAGGGCGGACTAAGGAATTGTAAAGGGTTAGGATTACGTCTTTGGATTTATGCTCAAATGATCTGCCTATAAAGCCAGTTATTTTGTTTGCCTTCTTAACAACTTCTGAACATTGTTGACTCGGTTTTAGGTTACTCGATATTGTTACTCCCAGATCGGTTTCTCTGTTTACATTCTTAAGCTGAGTGCCATTCATCGAATAGTTTGCTTTCTCATTTAGGTATCCGATATGTAGTACTTTACATTTATCCGCATTGAAACTCATTTGCCAAATTTGGGCCCAATGTGACAATTTATCTAGATTGTGTTGCATATCGTCAACTTGATCTTTTGAGAGTACGCTATTTGCAATTTTTGTATCGTCAGCAAATTTTGAGATTGTACAGGTGAGACCCTCATCTATGTCGTTGATGTAAATTAGAAAGAGAATTGGTCCTAGTACCGATCCCTGGGGTACCCCGCTACTTACATTGGTCCATTTAGATGCCTTACCGTTTATGACTACTCTTTGCTTTCTGTCGCTGAGCCAATTTTCTATCCATTTCAACACACCGTCTTGTATTCCATGCGCTTTTAGTTTTAGCAGTAAACGTTTGTGGGGAACTTTGTCAAAGGCCTTTTGAAAATCAAGGTATATAATATCTACAGCTTTACTCTCATCGTAGAGGTTGAGGATATCGTGGAAGAAGTCTAAGAGGTTTGTTTAACAGGAACGTTTTTTACGAAAGCCGTGTTGAGTATCTTTAACTCATAAAGAGCGGCGCTCGACTTAAGTCGTGCACCAATTTGCAGCAAGTTAGGAGTATTATTAAGGCTTTTAAAGGGTTAAAATCGAGTGCAAATGGCCGGGAGCGCAGCAGGCCACACGTCCGACACCCAGGGCTTACCGCCACCCACTGACTCACGCTCCCTCTGTTCTCGAGAGGCCGGCAGTGTTACCAGTAGTGAGCATAGTGGGAAAAAATATGCCGCTATATGCTAAACTTCCATGTTGGTGGCACCACTGCATGAGAACCACAAGTCCTACATAGCTCGTTCTGGTCTCATTTTGAAGCTTTTAGCCCATAGTTTTTTGCTGAATACATTTCTTTTCATGCAGATACTTGATTGATCATTCAGGAGGGCCTGAATATGCCCAAAATAGCCCAAAACACTCCGCTAGACAAGGGTTAAGTATGTTATTTTCCGCTAAGTGATTTACGAGTCTGTCTCTTATGACCGTTTCTAGCATTTTACATACAACTGAGGTTAAGCTAATTGGACGATAGTTACTGGGTAGGGATTTGCTGCCTTTTTTGAATATCGGTGTTACGTTGGCTATCTTCCACTGATCAGGCATAGTTCCAGACTGCAAGGATTTATTGAATAGTAATGTCAGTGGTTTGGAGAGCTCATCCTTAGCTTCCTTTAGAACTCTAGGCGAGATTGTATCAGGTCCAGGCATTTTATTTACCTTGAGTTTATCTAAACAATTCAATACTTCTCTCTCTGTAACTGTGATATTGCTTAGAACATCAGAATTATCAATCTGAATCGGCGATGGTGTAGGGATATCACCGAGGTCTTCTGTTGTAAAAACTGATGCAAAGAAGGTATTGAGGGCATTACTCATTTGTACTTCATTTTTGATGTATTCTCCATTTTCATCGACTAACGGTCCAACAGTTGAAGTAACTACTTTTTTCTTTCTGATATAACTATAGAATTCTTTCGGGTTTGTTTTACTTTGATTCGCAATATGTAACTCTAGGGTCTTTTTACTTTGCTTAATTAACTTTTTGGCTTTGCGTCGTAGCTCTACAAATTTCACCCGTTCTTCGTCATTTTGTGAGGATTTTAATCTATCATTAGCAATTTTTTTAGCAAGCAGGCAGTTTGAAATATCTTTATTCCACCATTTGGGCTTATTATTATGGCCTGGACGCCGTATTTTCGATGGTATGCAGTCTTGCACTGCTTTTAGGTAAGTGGTTTCGAATAACTTCCAAGATGTATTTATGTCGTTATTGTTAATTAAAAAGCTCCAGTCAGTTTCTTTAAACATAGCTCTAAGTTTATGAAAGTTTGCTTTCTTGAAATTAGGGACTTTTTCGATGCTACTATTTGGTTCGTTACTAGTAAAGTTTAAAGTGAAAGTTATCGTACGATGGTCGCTGTTACTGAATTCATCACCAACATTCAAATTCTCTATTAATTCTTCTTTTGTTGCAAGTACAATGTCAAGAACGTTATTCCCACGGGTCGGTGTTCGAACAAATTGATAAAGCGAACTCTCTTGCAAGTTCGTATACAAGTCATGTCCGGAGTGTGAAGTAAGAGTATCGCCCCACTTGGTCACAGGTAAATTAAAGTCGCCAAAAAATACGGTATCTTGTGAGTTACTTACATCTGCAATTTGTTCATAAATTTCTCGGTCAGTTTGCACTGATTGAGCTGGAGGTCTGTATATTAATGCAAGTATTATTTTTGTACCTTTATTATTCTTTATTAGCACAAAAGATGTGTCGACGTTCACAATTTGAGGTTTTGACAAGAGGGTCGGGTTAAGACTTTCTTTGATATAAAATAAAACGCCACCTCCATTTTTATTTATTCGGCTTTTCTCAAACATTACATAACCGGGAAGTGAATACTCTGCTAAAAAGTCTCTATCTACTGTATTGAGCCAAGATTCTGTTATACCAATCACATCATAATTTTCAGTAAACACTAGTTCCTCTAAATCTGAAAATTTATTGCGTATGCTACGAGCGTTTGCATAGAAAACCTTTAAAGTTGCGGTTTTAGAACTCCCAGAACGTTCTTTAATCAAATTTTTGGCTCTGATCGGATCAACATTTACGTTCATGGCTGACATCGGTCCTCGGTCGTTATCCCTTGCGGTTTTGAATTTGGGTCGTGTTGGTGGAGCTTTATCCAAATTCGCGGTTCTTGACAGATTAGCATTTAATTCCTTCGCAGGTTGCCGCCCTCGCTGTCTTCGGTCCTCCTTCCTGGTTGTCCTGTGCCGAGTCGATTTCTTCTCCGAAAATCCTTCACCGCATCGTTGAGAAGACGCCCAAAACGTACTGCTCCCACCTGGTTCAGATGAACTCCATCGTCCGAAAACAAATAGTCATCGTAGTAGAAATTGTCCCAGGTGTCGACGAATCCCACGTTTTCCTTCCTGCAGAGGTTTGCTAGACAACGATTTGTGCTGGTGGCTATGTTGTAAAATCGGCTCTCTACACCAAGCTGGGGGACGATTCCTGAGACGATGATCCTTGATGACTTCTCCTTAAACGACTTGATCAGCTGCTGGTACTTTAAAAGCAAATCTTCCGACCGGGTTCGCTGTACATCGTTGGATCCAACGTGGATGACGTACATTGTATTAGCAGGGGCCAGCTTAGATACTTCGTCAACTGCAGCAACTACGTCGTCCACACCACCACCAGGGATACAAAAACGCTTCCTGGTCTTAGGTGCTCTGGCGCAAAACTCTGTGAGCTGACCACGTATCATCGAGTCTCCCACGAGCCGGACTTCTTCTATTTCCGCTTCGTCATCTGAGTCTGCGAGTATCTGGAAGCGGTTTTGACACTCGGTAATCGGTATGGGTTTCCTGGTCTTGGGGCAAACGTTGTTCCTCACGACACGGAAGTTGTCTTGAGGGGGAAGAGAGTTACTATTTGTTTCTTGAGTATCGGAACCATCAGATGAAATGGCTACTGCAGGCGTTGAATTGTTGGCAGTTGACGTTGGGGCGTTGGTGGCTGCTGGAGTTGCGGTGACAATTGAAGTTTGTGGTACTCCAACGTTGAGTGTTACAAACTCTTGGAGTGATTCCAGCTTCATGGTGAGGACGTTGATCTTGTTGTAGGCTTCATCTAATTTCACTGTCAAATTCTCTTGTTGCTGGCAGAGACGGCAGACTTGAAGATTGACAGTAACAAACATGGACTCACCAAACCTACCGGCGCAGTTCGTACAAGTGCGAGGCATGGTAACAGTCAGTTTCTTCAGATCACTTCACTCACTTTAAAACACTTAACTCACTTTAAAACACTTCACTCACTTTAGAAACACTTCAATCACTTCAACCGAAAACAAATATGTTGAAATACACAACAATATGTTATCAGGGGTGATAGCCTAACCGAAAACAAAAAATTTGAGATACGCAGAATTAGGCTTCCAGGGGCGATAGCCTAACCAAAAGTTTTTAAAAAATTGAAATACGCACCAATAGGCTACCAGCGTTGAATAGCCTAACCGAAAATAATAAAATTAAAATACGCAGAAATAGGCTACCAGGTGTGATAACCTAACCTTAAACACATATATATACTGTATATATATAACAGAATATGTAACTAAATATACAATTCACCAAATAGAGATTATATAAAAATAGAGTGTGACCGCACACAAGGGGTTAATATACTGTATCAACAGATGGCCCTGGTGTCACTGTAGCCTAGTAAAGCAGTAGCCTACTCTTTTTAGATAAAACAAAACAAAATGTATCAGTCAAACGTTACTACAAGATCGTGCAAGCAACATCTAGAATTACAGATATATATATAGCTACAGTAGGATACTAAATACAATATCTACTAGAGTTAATAAGAACAACAGATTGGCTAGGCTAGGCGAGGTGTGTGTGTGTGTGTGTGTGTGTGTGTGTGTGTGTGTGTGTGTGTGTGTGTGTGGTGTGTGTACTTACTCTAGTTGTATTTACTCTAGTTGTATTGCGGGAGTGAGCATGCTCGTTATTTCCCGCCTCCTATATGTGTAGGTGTTATATGTATCGTTGGAATGGCTGTGGATGTGTGTGTAGTCTGTATTTTTAGCCAATTGGCGACATCGGAAACGAAGGCTTAGGGTGGATCTGTATGGTACCATTCTCACCATAGACGGTACCGTCTCACCCGAAGGCTTAGGTAGCCATCAGCTTAGGTGAACTATATGATGCCCATCTCGCCTTGTACCATTTTTGCCAACCCCAGATGGGACGTCACAACGTCGTCCACTTATTCCAGGTACCTATTTACAGCTAGGTGAACTGAGGCTAACACATGAAAGGAGACAAGCCCAATTTGTCTCCGCCCGGCCGGGGATTGAACCCCCGATCCCTCGTGTGTGAGACGAGCTCTACCTACTAGGCTACGGGCTGTGTGTGTGTGTGTGTGTGTGTGTGTGTGTGTGTGTGTGTGTGTGTGTGTACTCAGTTACTTGTTCGTCAAGGGGAATCCACGCAATGCGAGCTAAGCTCATTATTATCACGCCTCCTTAACTGGGAATGTATTGCGTGAAATGCATGTTAAGTGTTTTATGTACTGTGGAATGGCTGTGGATGTGTGTGTAGTCTGTATTTAGCCAATTGGCGACAACGGAAACGAAGGCTTAGGGTGGATCTGTATGGTACCATTCTCACTATAGACGGTACCGTCTCGCCCGAAGGCTTAGGTAGCCATCAGCTTAGGTGAACCATATGATACCCATCTCGCCTTGTACCATTTTTGCCAACCCCAGATGGGACGTCACAACGTCGTCCACTTATTCCAGGTACCTATTTACAGCTAGGTGAACTGAGGCTAACACATGAAAGGAGACAAGCCCAATTTGTCTCCGCCCGGCCGGGGGATTGAACCCCCGACCCCTCGTGTGTGAGACGAGAGCTCTACCTACTAGGCTACGGGCTGTGTGTGGTGTGTGTGTGTGTGTGTGTGTGTGTGTGTGTGTGTGTGTGTGTGTGTGTGTGTGTGTGTGTGTGTGTGTGTGTGTGTACAGTTGACGGTCACAATCATAGCTGTAAAACTCCTAACAATATACAGTTTTATAATTGATTTACTTCATATAAAGAGTACAGACGAGTTAGGGAACATATTACCTTCCGCGCGATATTCTGCTCTACTGGACTTAAATTATTTATTTTAAGTTTTTACTTTAATATCAAAGTTACCCACTAAACTGCCCCACTTTTCTTCTATGACTGATGTATGTTCTAGAAGAAAACTGTAATTTATTGGGTCACTAATATATAAAGCAATACTTAAATATCATTGCTATATCCCTCAGAGAGCTAGTGCTTGTACTAAAGGGTGTTTCAAAAATTTAGAATAAGTAATAACACACACACACACACACACACACACACACAAAGGTGTGTGTGTGTGTGTGTGTGTGCCTTACCCGATGATCGGACAATACGGTATATATATATGCTCAAGGGTGCCACCTTTTCACCCGGCGAAACCATAATCTACACCCGTCAAACTAATAATTTAAAGATAAATATAATACAAAGCATAATAAAGCTATATAAATTATCTTACAAACTATATAGTGGGTGAAAATCAATTAATGCATTTCTTCCTTTCGCCCTCCAGCTATAGTTCCAGCTGTTCTGTCTCTCTCTCTCTCTCTCTCTCTCTCTCTCTCTCTCTCTCTCTCTCTCTCTCTCTCTCTCTCTCTCTCTCTCTCTCTCTCTCCGTAACTTAGAACGTTGAATAAAGATGCAAGTTGCGAGAAGATTACATACCGGTATATATACAAAATCAAACAAGAATATGCTTGAAACTACATAATATAAGATGCCAATAAGAAGGTAAGCTAGTCCACATGAATAACAAGAGCAAACACTGATAGGTTACAAAATATGAATGGGATACCGAACAATTAAGGGGATGTGGGTCGCTTTTCTGGACACCTTTCTCCCTCATGTTTAGCCCAATTCGTTTTCAAATTTTAAGAAATTCGGCCCATTAGTTTGTCGATTTTAAGACCTTTCGCCCCATTTCTTTGTCAATATTAAGACTTTTCGTGCTATTTAGGCGTCGATTATTTTCCTGGCGAACGATAGTGAGCCTGTAATTTTGGAAGAAACGGCCTTTGGCCGGGACATTTTTCTACCGAAAAATGTACAGATTAATCTAGAAGGAGGATCTAATGGATGTTTATTTTAAGTTTGATGGAGGTCTATATACGGAGTAGAGGGAAAGTTGCTGAAAGCAGTGAAGAGCATGTATGAGGGTGCAAAGGCGGCAGTACGTGTGGAGAGTGAGCAGAGCGAGTTCTTTGACCTGAATGTTTGTTTGAAACAGGGGTGTGTGATGTCCCCGTGGTTGTTTACTGTATATATGGATGGAGTTATGAAAGAAATACTATCAAGAGCAGTGGATGTTGGTGTATCGCTGAAAAGGGAGGGAATTGAGTGGAAGCTACCTATACTGCTGTTTGCGGATGATACAGTTCTGATGAGTGATAATGAATGGGAGTTGCAGGGTCTGGTAAATGAGTTTGGAACAGTGTGCGAAAAACGGAATTTGAAGGTAAATACGGGGAAGAGCAAGGTTATGGTCTTCGAAAGGGGTGAAGTCACAGAGTGTGAGGTGAAGCTGAACGGTCAGGCTATGGAGATCGTCAACTCTTTTAAGTATCTGGGCAGTGTGTTGAGTAAAGATGGGACTATGGATGAAGAGGTGCGGGAGAGGGTACAACAGGGGAAGAGGGTTGTAGGAACGCTAAAAGCAGTAACAAGAAATAGGGTGGTCAGTATGGAAGTGAAGAAGTCCTTGCATGACAGTGTGGTAATCCCGACACTGACTTACGGAAGCGAAGCATGGACGTTGGTTGAGAGACTCAGACCAAGAGTGAGAGCAGTGGAAATGAATTACTTAAGGAGTGCGTGCGGAATTACATGGAGGGATAGACAGACTAATGAGGAAGTAAGAAGGAGGTGTGGTGTGGAGGTAGATGTGCTGGAAAGTGTGAAAAGGAACAACTTGAGATGGTTCGGCCATATGGAACGTATGGAAAGCGAGAGAATGACTAAGAGGGTGTACGAGAGCGAGGTGGAGGGACAGAGGGGGAGAGGTAGACCGAATATGAGGTGGAAGGATGGAGTGAGGAACTACATGAATGAAGGCGGTGCTGGTTGGGGGGAGGGGCATCGACTGACTGGGGACAGAGGTGCATGGGGGCGGTTCGTTCGTGGCCACCCCTTCGGGGATCACGGCGTCAGGCAATAGATAGATAGATAGATGGAGGTCTAGAGAGGAAACTAAAAATATAATAAATATATGATATAGTCGACCAAAAAATAACCCCATCTCCCTTAACCCACTTCTTTCTTTCTTCCTCAGTTGAAAGTCCGGCCCCCGTGTGAGCGACCAGCCCGGCCCCTCAAGTACCATCTCAACCAGCAGCACCAGTTCCGAGATGGCCCGAGTACGACCTTCTGTGGTAGTTAAGAGTGGTAGAGAGTGGTAGTTAGTGTGGTACGGAGTGGTTGATATGGTAGGGAGTGGCTGAAAGGGGTGGTAGTGTAGTGGTAGATAGTTAGAGTGGTAGTGAATGATTGTAGGGGGTGGTAGTGTAGTGGTAGATAGTTAGAGTGGTAGGGAATGATTGTAGGGGGTGGTAGTGTAGTTGTAGATAGTTAGAGTGGTAGGGAATGATTGTAGGGGGTGGTAGTGTAGTGGTAGAGGGTGGTAGTGTAGTGGTAGAGGGTTGGTAGTTTGAGTGGTAGGGAGTGTGGTAGGGAATTATTGAAGGGGGTGGTAGTGTAGTGTGTTACGGCTGGATCGGCAATACATATTCGGGATTCTTGATCGTAGGACAGAAATGGCTTATGTGACAACGACACGCTCGATTCCAGTCCCAAATACTATATGCTCCAGACAACAAAAGCACCAACGCCCTACAGAGTTATCGTCTATGGTAACGAGGTACCTTAACTCGGCGAAAGTGTACAACAGGGGTAGGCTATGAGGCTAAACTCCCTCAGACATTTATAGGTTACGTTATGACTAAAGAAATGCAATACTCAAGAAACTACGTTAATATTAAGCCTCTAATAATGTAGAATAGAAGCAGGCTAAAGGTATGACAGTGAAATGCTAAATGACAAATGTACACGCCTACTTGAAAGCGCGTGCACTAGAATAACTGTCCCCTACTAACATGCACTAGCATGTAGCATACAAGATGTTCATGATCCAGTAGATACCTAATAATACACATGGAAGGAACATAAATAGTAGTCACTTATTGTAATAATGAATCTATACTTGGAATAACTAAAAGGTTGCAGGCAACAGTACTGCGCCGGTAGCCTACTACCGCATAGGCTACTTCGCTTCTCTCACTCTGTCTCCCCTCTGAGTCCGTATGCGCCCTACGCAACGGAACTCCGGACACAGCAGCAAAACGACAGTGCAGTTAATTGATACATGAAAGTATTAATAGTGTTGTCTTGTGTGTGAGTAATGTGTACTGTAAAGTGTTACATACATAAACTTAAAGAGAGCTGCAATGCATAGTAAAATAAAGATATAACCCACTCATCATCCCCATGTGTTCTAGCTAGCAGGCCAAGTCACAGGAACAACGAGTCCCAGCACCGAAAGCGAGAACCCAGGAAAAGACTGCAGAGAACACAAGGACAGATAAATTACGTTACTCTACTATACCGGCACTACGAGCGAGCTGTAGTCTCTGGTACTGCACTCGCTCCTGGCTCGGTAGGCAAATCAAGGCTAAGTCCTCGCCCCTCTACAGACAACTCCTGGGCATGGTCGGGCTCTTACACATGGCACTAGTCTAGTCACAAATTGGATGATGAGCTGGGCATATAACTCGTGAACATGTAGAACGTTCACCAACTATCCTCATCAAGAAGATCGCTGTTCACATTAACCCCTTAAATCTAATACATGTAAATATATGCTTGTCCTAAGAGTAATACGAGAGGTGAGTGCTGAAACTCCTTTAGGACCTCAAGGGAAGGTTATGCATTTAAATAGAGAGAAGAATGAAATGAGAGTAATGTCGTCAGAGAGAAAGAGTGCAACCGTGAGAAATTGGGAGAGAGGGCAAGGGATGTTAGAATCTCAAAGGTTCTAGGCAACCTGGTCATAGAGCACACAGCGAGCCTCTAGGCAATGTGCTGTACGACAACATGGGCAGCCCAGGCAGCATAGGCAGGCGGCAATGTACTACCAACCCTGTCGCACCTAGCTATAAGCGCAGGGCTGCCAACCGGTCCATACGTCTGGCAACCACCCCCCCGGCAGCGTGGCGCACCGCTACCCTCTCGCTCTGAAGACTAACTCACTCTCTCTCTCTAAACTCCCATTGTCTCATCTATCAACTTCTCTATTGATACTACATATTAAATGGAAGGTCTCGACATGGCTTAAAACAAAACCCACCACTGGTTAGCAAATGACGAGACCTTTGCAGAGATACAAAGAACATAGTTATACGTTGTCACACTCAATATAAGCAGCCAGCACGGTACAGCGCGGTACCGTGGCGGTACAGTGGAGTACCAAGGAGTACAATCAGGTTACGTTGCCACGCACTGGGTGCGTCACAGCCCCCCCAAGATTTTAGATAATCGACCTTAGAAGCATTATCAAAATCTGACAGGCAACCAACCGACCTGCTACCCTTAGCTGCCACTAATTGCAAAAGGTGCACAACAACTGAAGTGTGAATTATACATAAAACACAATATCGCATGCATCATGCTACAACAATAAAGACTTACAAAACTAAAAAAAAAAAAATTCTCGTTTATTTTATTGTTTTATAATCTTTTTGGACGGCGTTATGATAGCCTAATTTTACTCCTGCTCAACCCACACACCGTGCACGACTATCCTGGATCATCAACCCTTGATAGACAATCTGCTATCACGTTCTCACTCCCGGCAATATGCTGAATGTTGAGATTATACTCTTGGAGCATTAGGGACCACCTGGTCAACCGCATATTCCGATTGTGAAACTGATTTAGGAATTTCAAGGGATGATGGTCCGTATAAATCGTCACTACCGGGCCGTAGGCTGGAACATAAACTTCGAAATGTTTGAGCGACAAAACGATAGCAAGAAGCTCCTTCTCTATAGTCGAGTAATTCCTTTGTGCCGAATTAAACTTGCGAGAAAAGAAGCTCACTGGGTGTTCCAAGCCCTCGGAATCAGTCTGCAGTAACACTGCCCCGGCACCCACACCGCTGGCATCAGTCGCCAGCTGAAAACTCCTGGAGAAGTCTGGGGCTCTCAAAATCGGATGTGTACACAGCAGGTGCTTGACTAGGTCGAAAGCCCTCTGACACTCCGCAGCCCAACAGAACTTCACTGACTTCGACAGTAGATCAGTTAACGGTGCTAAGACAGTAGAGTATCCCCGGATGAAGCGCCTATAATAGCCTATCATACCTAGGAACCGCATGACCTGGCGCTTAGTGGTGGGCCTGGGAAACATATTGATAGCCTGTATCTTGCTCAGGGGGGGGCACACCCGGCCTAACCCGACCACGAAGCCAAGATACTGCACAGTAGCCTTTACAAACTCGCACTTCCTCAGGTTCACCACCAGCCCAGCATCGTGCAACTTCCCAAACAGGGTCTCTAAGTGCCTTAGGTGATTTTCAAAATTGTCATCATACACTATCACGTCATCAAGGTAGACCGTGCAGTTAGGGATTTCGTCACAAATATCGTTCATCAGGTTCTGAAACGTGGCAGGTGCGTTCTTAAGCCCATAAGGCATTACGTTACATTGGTAGGTCTTGCCATCTACCACAAAACCACAAACTTGCTTAGCTCGGTCCGACAGGGGTACTTGCCAGTAGCCTTTTACAAGATCAATTTTAGTAAGGTACTTTGCATTCCCTATCTTGTCCACGCTGTCGTCAACTCGAGGCAAAGGGTAAGGGTTGGTAGTGGTCAAGCCATTTAGCCTACGAAAATCTATGCAGAACCGCACCTTGCCGTCAGGTTTTGGCTGCAACGTGACGGGTGATGTCCACTTCACATAACCTTCAGTGATCATCCCTCTCTCAACCATGTACTTTAACTCCTCCCGTAAAGCTGGCAACTTTACCGGGGGCACACGGTAGGGCACTGACTTGAAGGGCACATTATCACCGACGTCCACGTCGTGCGTTACCTGAGTAGTGAGACCTGGGTGTTCGGCGAAAACAGAGGGGTATGACCTGAACAGGCCTAGGACAGCAGCACCCTGGTGCTCAGGCAGGTGACTTACAGCTTGCCTAGCCTCTTGTTCAGTATTCCCCGCCCACTGTTCCGCGGAAATGACACAGTCCCAGCTATCCTCCTCAGCAGCATGACTGTCCCCACCTCCTTCTCCACCCTGGCCGCTGCAGGCCAGCACAGGGACAGTGAGAGGCTCTGAGGGGCGTCTCACATACTCTTTCATGAGGTTAACATGACATAACTGATGTTTTTTCCTACGGTCAGGTGTTGCAACGAGATAATCAAGGTCGGACAGTTTCTTAGCCACCACATACGGCCCAATAAACTTGGCAGAAATGGGGTGTCCAGGCAAAGGTAAAAGCAACATTACCTCCTGACCCACCGAAAACTCCCGAAGCTTCACCTTGGCGTCATACTGGTGCTTCATGACCGCCTGTGCATTAACCAAGTTATTACCTGCCGCTGCCATGCAACCTATAAGTCTCTCCCGGCTCTCAAGGATATATTTAAGTACAGACCCCGGCTTCTCTTCGCCCTCCCAGATCTCTTTCACCATACTTAAAGGTCCTCTCACATTATGGCCAAAGACTAGTTGATTTGGACTGAACCCCAGGCTCTCTCCTGGGACTTCACGTGCAGCGAACAGAACATACGGCAGACCCAAATCCCAATCAGTGTCATGTTCTGCACAGTAACAGCGTAGCATACTCTTCAGGGTCGAGTGCCACCGCTCCAAGACTCCCTGACTCTCGGGATGGTAGGCTGACGACACTACAGAACATATACCGTGCAACTGAAGGGTTTGCTTGAACAATTTGGATGTAAAATTGCTCCCCTGGTCTGACTGCACCTCACGTGGAAATCCATAACGGGAACAGAACAATAATAAGTTTTTAACAACTGCCTTTGCCGAGCCGTTTCTCATGGGGTATGCGTCCGGGTATCTCGTAGCCACATCCATGATTGTCAACAGGAATTTATTGCCACTACTAGTAGGCGGGAAAGGGCCAACCAAATCTACTACAACTTTGCTGAACGGAGGCCCGGTGACAGGTATGGGAAACAAAGGTGCCTTCGGGATTGTCTGGTTAGGCTTCCCCGTTGTCTGGCAGGTCGCACACCCAGCCACCCATGCACAGACATCAGCCTTGACCCCAGGCCACCAGAAAAACCTGCCCAATGCCGCCAATGTTTTTGTTACCCCCAAATGACCCGCCACCGGCACATCATGCGCCAGACACAATAAGGACTCTCTATACTTATTTGGAACAACCACCTGGTCTACTACCCTCGCACCGCCCTCCCACTTCGATTTGGGGTCTAGAAATCTGCGGTACAATATCCTGTTGAGCCTAAAGAAATCTCCCGGCTTCGCATCCCCATCTTCCTCCAACTCTATGGCACCATTGCTATAACGAGCTAGGCTAGCGTCTTGCAGCTGCTGCTCACTAATGTCCCTGGGCGTCAATGCATCAAGATGGTTTTGTAATAAGACATTACCCCGGCTAGTAGGCTCTACTGCCTTAGTGGCTCTCGCTACAGCTCTTGCCTCACGCGAAGTCTTACCCAACTCTGCCTTGTTACACACCATATCTGGGCCAGAGTCAACTCCCGTGTTTATTATAGGTCCAAGTACCGAATCACCGAGAAGTGCAGCAGAATCAATGTCCCTTTTCCTGCCCTTAGCAACCTTCTCCTGATCCTTCCTCCACTGTCCCCGAGGTTGAGTGCTAGGCTGTGCAGGAGCCGCAGAGCGAGATCGGGTTACCACACAGGCCATCTCATCCTGTTGGCACCTCCCAACCCATTCCCGATTCTCACCATCCACGTCGGCCGCCCTCTCGGCAACGACTAAGGGTGGAGTCCCGGAAGTGGGCACCGCAAAGTCGTTGCCGAGAAGAAGGTCGACGCCCTCAACTGGCAAACACTCAACGATCCCTACATCCAGCTCCCTGCACACCTCTCCCACTCTCAACTCCAACCTCACAAGTGGGTATGACCTCGTAGCATTTATACCCTGCACCACAACAACTCTGGCCGCATTTATCGGTTTCCCTGTGAAGTTCCTCAACAAAGTTTGCGAAGCCCCCGTATCCCTCAGCAAGTCAACCCTCCGTAGTTCACTCCCCCAGCTCACAAACCCGTGTCCCCGATGGCTACAGAAAGTGTCCCGGACAGGTGTCGAGCCTTCCGTACGCTTCTTTACCGCGTGTGCCTCAGCTGCTGGCAACCTACCCCGGGCAGTTGCTGCAGCCTTCAGAGACACACCGATACTGTGAACCAATGACACCGGCTTAGCGGGAGTGTTACTAGGGCACTCACGTGAATAATGGCCTAGCTTCTGACATTTGTAACATTTCACATCCCCAATGGGCTTCTTCCCTTGTGCGGGCGAAGAAGGGGCCTGACCTTTAGTAAACGGGAGAGGCTTGTGTTTGTAGGTGTTATTAGGTGCAATGCATTTAGTGTGGTTATGTGTGTCATAGGATTTGTTATCATCGAAAACTCTGGTGGGTGGGGTATAGCGCCCCTTCTGCCCTGACTCAGCCCTCTGAGCGGCACCGCAACCACGAATCAATGATAATCTGAAGTCTGCCATCTTGGCAGCCTCCTCTACTGTCTTGGGACATTTTTCCTTAATGTTCAGCGTTAGATCGGTTCCAGTGCATTTGTAAAACTGTTCCAGATAGAAAAGTTGCTTAATTTCCTCAGCCGACTCTGCGTGCTCGGACCGAAACCAGTTATTACCTGCATCTGTTAAGTCCCGTGCGTGCTCCATAAAACTGACGTCGCTCTTCTTATTCACGCCACGGAACTTCAATCTATAAGTTTCGGGTTGCAGTTCGTAGGCCCGGAGCACAGCCTCCTTCACCAGTCCATACACTACACTCTCGTCCAGTGACAGTGCATCGTAGGCTTTCAACCCCTTACCCACTAGACGTGATGAAACTAATGCTGCCCATTTAACCTCCGGCCAGTCATACTCACGACACTTCTTTTCGAAACGAGCAAAAAACTCAGTCACTGCTGTCTCATCAAATGCGGGTACTAACTTAATTAAATGCGAAAGTGAGTCTGTAACCCGGTGCCCACCACCGAGATGACGCCCTGTGGTCTCTACTCTAGACTTCTCGACATCCATTTCAGCCTGGTACCTGGTTGCATCCTGATTGGCTTGGATTCTAGCAACCTCTATGCGTTCTATACTAGCCTGTTGTATCCGAGTCTCCTGCAGCTTAAACTTAGCTAGTTCTAGCTGAAATAACATCTCAGGAGACAGGCCTGGGGGGGGAGAGCACAAAATGGGGGATCCACACAGAGACGTGTTTACGGGTAAGCCAGCTTGCCCTTGAGAACCCTCCTGCTGCATCGTGCTAAGACTCGCTGGCTGAGGGCCCAGCTCAGGGGTAGAGTGGAATGGAGGCTTGGAGGGAACCCCCCAAGACCCCACTCCACCCACCGCCCCATCGCCATCACCCAACAAACATGCCACCAAATTCTTCTTGGGCCAACTGTCAGGACAGTCCCGCCCCAAAACCGTGGCTAAACAGCGAAGACCGTAACAATCAATAGCCTGCAGGCGCTGTTCGGTCAAAGGTGTCTGCAAAAATGCCCGGGCATCCCTCTCTCCACTTATAACACTCCCCTCCCTAAACATCTGTTGTACTTGCTGGTTACTAGGCTGTACCGTGTTATCCTCCCCCGTAAATGATGAGTCATTAGACATAGTGCTGGTTATACAATTGCTGTTCATAAAAAAAAAGAAGTGCTTATTACTAATTGCAGTCTCGACTCACAAAATGTTAAAGATGCTTGAATGACTCTACTCTAGACACCCCCAATGAAACAATCTGCAAGTCCACCAATACAATAATGACACAATAAAAATTCCTCCAATATGCAAGAAAATTCTAGCCAGCTCTACTAGGTAGCATAGAATAGTTCTCCAAAAAACATGTGATAGGATACTACTGAATCTTGTGCAAGGTCGCCATTTTGTTACGGCTGGATCGGCAATACATATTCGGGATTCTTGATCGTAGGACAGAAATGGCTTATGTGACAACGACACGCTCGATTCCAGTCCCAAATACTATATGCTCCAGACAACAAAAGCACCAACGCCCTACAGAGTTATCGTCTATGGTAACGAGGTACCTTAACTCGGCGAAAGTGTACAACAGGGGTAGGCTATGAGGCTAAACTCCCTCAGACATTTATAGGTTACGTTATGACTAAAGAAATGCAATACTCAAGAAACTACGTTAATATTAAGCCTCTAATAATGTAGAATAGAAGCAGGCTAAAGGTATGACAGTGAAATGCTAAATGACAAATGTACACGCCTACTTGAAAGCGCGTGCACTAGAATAACTGTCCCCTACTAACATGCACTAGCATGTAGCATACAAGATGTTCATGATCCAGTAGATACCTAATAATACACATGGAAGGAACATAAATAGTAGTCACTTATTGTAATAATGAATCTATACTTGGAATAACTAAAAGGTTGCAGGCAACAGTACTGCGCCGGTAGCCTACTACCGCATAGGCTACTTCGCTTCTCTCACTCTGTCTCCCCTCTGAGTCCGTATGCGCCCTACGCAACGGAACTCCGGACACAGCAGCAAAACGACAGTGCAGTTAATTGATACATGAAAGTATTAATAGTGTTGTCTTGTGTGTGAGTAATGTGTACTGTAAAGTGTTACATACATAAACTTAAAGAGAGCTGCAATGCATAGTAAAATAAAGATATAACCCACTCATCATCCCCATGTGTTCTAGCTAGCAGGCCAAGTCACAGGAACAACGAGTCCCAGCACCGAAAGCGAGAACCCAGGAAAAGACTGCAGAGAACACAAGGACAGATAAATTACGTTACTCTACTATACCGGCACTACGAGCGAGCTGTAGTCTCTGGTACTGCACTCGCTCCTGGCTCGGTAGGCAAATCAAGGCTAAGTCCTCGCCCCTCTACAGACAACTCCTGGGCATGGTCGGGCTCTTACACATGGCACTAGTCTAGTCACAAATTGGATGATGAGCTGGGCATATAACTCGTGAACATGTAGAACGTTCACCAACTATCCTCATCAAGAAGATCGCTGTTCACATTAACCCCTTAAATCTAATACATGTAAATATATGCTTGTCCTAAGAGTAATACGAGAGGTGAGTGCTGAAACTCCTTTAGGACCTCAAGGGAAGGTTATGCATTTAAATAGAGAGAAGAATGAAATGAGAGTAATGTCGTCAGAGAGAAAGAGTGCAACCGTGAGAAATTGGGAGAGAGGGCAAGGGATGTTAGAATCTCAAAGGTTCTAGGCAACCTGGTCATAGAGCACACAGCGAGCCTCTAGGCAATGTGCTGTACGACAACATGGGCAGCCCAGGCAGCATAGGCAGGCGGCAATGTACTACCAACCCTGTCGCACCTAGCTATAAGCGCAGGGCTGCCAACCGGTCCATACGTCTGGCAACCACCCCCCCGGCAGCGTGGCGCACCGCTACCCTCTCGCTCTGAAGACTAACTCACTCTCTCTCTCTAAACTCCCATTGTCTCATCTATCAACTTCTCTATTGATACTACATATTAAATGGAAGGTCTCGACATGGCTTAAAACAAAACCCACCACTGGTTAGCAAATGACGAGACCTTTGCAGAGATACAAAGAACATAGTTATACGTTGTCACACTCAATATAAGCAGCCAGCACGGTACAGCGCGGTACCGTGGCGGTACAGTGGAGTACCAAGGAGTACAATCAGGTTACGTTGCCACGCACTGGGTGCGTCACAAGTGGTAGTGGGTTGGTGGTTAGTGTGGTACGGTAGGTAATGATTGAATGGGTGGTAGTGTTGTAGTTGTTGGTGGTAGTAGCTGTGGTAGGGAGTGGTAGTTGGTATGGTAGGGGGTGATTGAAGGGGGTGGTAGTAGACAGTGGTAATATATATATAAGGGGTAGACTGATGGTAGAAGGTATTATATATGTGGTAGATGATGGTAGAAGATGAAAGGGGTGATGGTAGGAGGTAGGTTAAGGGGAGTTTTTTTAGTTTGCTCCCTAGACATCCATCGAGCTTAAGAAATTACCAGCAGAACCCACTTTCGAGATAAGGTTGTAAATTTTTCGTTAGAAAAATGTCCCGGTCTAAGGCCGCTTCCTCCTAAATTATCGTTATCGCTCGCCAGGAAAAGGTCGGCACCAAAATGGCACGACATTTCTTACTATTGGCAAGGAAATGGGGCGTAAGTTCTTAATATTGCCAAACTAATGGTACGACCATCTTAAAATCCCAAAATTAATGGGGCTAAACATGAAGGAAAAGGGGTCCAGAAAAAAGGACCATAACCTTCCCTTAATTTTAAAAGGCCAAAAGACCAAGGAAGTTGGAGCTGTAAACATCGCCATTAAACAGAAAAACAATAATACTGTAAGTTTCTGTTGAATAATAAGTACGATGAATTGGGGTTTACGTATTTATAAATGTACTACAGCCGTACATTAGCTGGTCATTATGGTAAATATCGATGTCTACAGCTCCAACTTCCTTATGGCCTGAAACTCTCTAGTGGTCAATTACTAACACGAATATGTGAATATATGAATAAATTATCCTTAGCCATAAATAATACAATAAATAAATATAGTAATAAATAAATAAGTCAATTATATACCCCCATAATGTTGAATGCACCACAACCCATTCACAGTGTTCCATTAAGGGAGCCCACCACGCTTTTTTTTTCTTTTCTCTTTCTCTCCCTCTCTCTTTGGCTTGTATTAATTCGGCCCCATTCAGCCTACTGTGTTAAGACGTTTACCCCCATTCAGAAGTCAATATTTTCCTGGCGAGCGGTAGCGACCCAGTATATGTATATTTTTGTTTTGACAGCAAGCTAAATTTGTACATTTTTCGATCGAAAAATGTCTCCGGCAAAGCCGGATTTCTCCATACAATGCTGGCTCGCTATCGCTCGCCAGGGAGAAATCAACACCTGAATGGGGATAAACGTCTTAAAACAGTTGGCTGAATGGGGCCGAATGGATACAAACCAGGGAAAGAGAGAAAAGGAGAGAATGATAAAAAATCCAGTGACCCCCTTAAATGAGGAAATGGAAGAGTGCGTTCCACCTCATGTTTTAACACTATCTGATCCGATGACTTGTGGGTTATTATGAGATTTTTGTTTAAATACTATTGAGAAATGTGCATGCTTTTGGAATTTACTAGCAATATATTCTACTTTGTTCCCTAAGCTTGGAAAAAAAAAAAAAAAAAAAAATATGTCCAAGGCTCAAGCTGAATTATTTCAAGTTAAAAATAGGCTTGCTAACAATCGCCCAGATAAAAGTGACACCTGATTGGGGTGATGCATCTTTGTATCGCCAAACTAAAGAGGTGAAACGTCTTAAAATCTTCTAACTAATGGAGCGAAAGCGAGGTTATTATAGTCGGGGTTTTTCCCAGCTGATAGTAATTTGCCATGTCACTTACCTTATACCTTACCTACACGGATTATTTGGGTATTATTAATGTTTGTCAGTGAATTATGTTATATATATAAAACTTGGCCTGCTTATGACGTACCTCTAACAACCTACCACTTCCACAGTTCCGTACCTCTAACAACCTACCACTTCCACAGTTCAGTACCTCTAACAACCTACCACTTCCACAGTTCAGTACCTCTAACAACCTACCACTTCCATAGTTCAGTACCTCTAACAACCTACCACTTCCACAGTTCCGTACCTCTAACAACCTACCACTTCCACACTTCCGTACCTCTAACAACCTACCACTTCCACAGTTCAGTACCTCTAACAACCTACCACTTCCACAGTTCAGTACCTCTAACAACCTACCACTTCCACAGTTCCGTACCTCTAACAACCTACCACTTCTGCAGTTCCGTACCTCTAACAACCTACCACTTCCCGTTCCGTACCTCTAACAACCTACCACTTCCACAGTTCCGTACCTCTAACAACCTACCACTTCCACAGTTCCGTACCTCTAACAACCTACCTAGTTCAGTACAGTACAGTTCAGTACAGTTCCGTACCTCTAACAACCTACCACTTCCACTGTTCAGTACCTCTAACAACCTACCACTTCCACTGTTCAGTACCTCTAACAACCTACCACTTCCACAGTTCCGTACCTCTAACAACCTACCACTTCCACAGTTCAGTACCTCTAACAACCTACCACTTCCACAGTTCAGTACCTCTAACAACCCGCCACTTCCACAGTTCCGTACCTCTAACAACCTACCACTTCCACAGTTCAGTACCTCTAACAACCTACCACTTCCACAGTTCAGTACCTCTAACAACCTACTACTTCCATAGTTCCGTACCTCTAACAACCAACCACTTCCACAGTTCCGTACCTCTAACAACCTACCACTTCCAGTTCCGTACCTCTAACAACCTACCACTTCCACTGTTCAGTACCTCTAACAACCAACCAATTCCACAGTTCAGTACCTCTAACAACCTACCACTTCCATAGTTCAGTACCTCTAACAACCTGCCACTTCCACAGTTCAGTACAGTACCTCTAACAACCTGCCACTTCCACAGTTCAGTACAGTACCTCTAACAACCTACCACTTCCATAGTTCCGTACCTCTAACAACCTACCACTTCCACTGTTCAGTACCTCTAACAACCTACCACTTCCACAGTTCAGTATCTCTAACAACCTACCACTTCCACAGTTCCGTACCTCTAACAACCTACCATTTCCACAGTTCAATACCTCTAACAACCTACCACTTCCACAGTTCCGTACCTCTAACAACCTACCACTTCCACAGTTCCGTACCTCTAACAACCTACCACTTCCACAGTTCCGTATCTCTAACAACCTACCACTTCCACAGTTCAGTACCTCTAACAACCTACCACTTCCACAGTTCAGTACCTCTAACAACCTGCGACTTCCACAGTTCAGTACCTCTAACAACCTACCACTTCCACAGTTCAGCACCTCTAACAACCTACCACTTCCACAGTTCAGTACAGTACCTCTAACAACCTACCACTTCCACAGTTCAGTACCCCTAACAACCTACCACTTTCACAGTTCAGTACCTCTAACAACCTATCACTTCCACAGTTCAGTACCTCTAACAACCTGCCACTTCCACAGTTCCGCGGATTGACGAGGAGTCCTTCAAGTCGGTATCCGGGATCACCAGACGCCGGGGGGCCATCCGCCATCAGAAGGTCCACAGCGTCAAGGGCCACAAGTTCGTCGCCAAGTTCTTCAGGCAACCCACCTTCTGCGCCTTCTGCAGGGACTTCCTCTGGTGGGTAATTTGATATCCTGGGTAGTTAGGATACCCCTCACTCTAGTGAGGGGTAGTTCATAGCATATCGAGGGAGCGTACACGTAGAGGTAGGCATTGAGAGATTTATCCTCAAGTCGTAGTCGGAAATCACCAGATGTCGCGGGGCCATTCGACCACAGCATCTTAGGTCATTAATTCGTCGCCAAGTTCTTCAGGCAACCCAACTTCTGCGCTTTCTGCAGGTACTTCCTCTGGATAGGTGGCTTAAGGGGTGACTGTTATTTATTTGTTTACTTATTTATTTACTACTATTTTTAGTTTCCTCCCTAAACCTCCATCAAGATTATAAAACTACCCCAAGACCCTCCTTCGAGATAAATTTGTAAATATTTCGGTAGAAAACTGCACCGGCTGGTTCTTCATAAATTAAAGGCTTGTTATCGCTAGCCAAGAAAAAATCAACACCTAAATAGCACGGAAGGTCTTAAAATCCCCAAACTAATTGGGCGAATGTCTTAAAATGTTAAAACTAATGGGGCTAAACATGAGGGAGAAAGGGGTCCAGATACCTGCCCTTTAAGAGAAGAGCTAAACATAGATGGGTAGTTGAGAGCTATTCGAAGGGCCATTAGGAATATAGAGTTAGCCTTTGCTTATGTTAGGATACGTAGGTGCAATAATTGATTAATTGACCACTTGCAAGTTTCAGGCTATACAGAAGTTATAGCCGTAAACATCAACATAAAACAGAGATGAAATAATAATGTAGATTTCTAATGGATACAAATTATGATGAATTTGGTTTTATGTACCTGGTATTCATAAATGAACTATGTACAGTATATATGTATATAATCAGGCACATACCCCCTAGCTGGGAATGCCGACTCGAGACAGAGTCCGGACCATGAGGGGTCCCCAGCAAAAGATTTCCAGGGCCCAAAACTCCTAGAGAGATTCCGGTCACAGCAGGCAGACACGCAGCGGAACTACACCACAATGCCTGCCCACATACTTCCAAGCAGGACCCTTCATATATTTACCGAGCTACATAAATATATACAGTAAATGCACTACAACCTAATATTAGTTGTTAATTTAGCTAAATAGCGATGTCTATACCTCCAACCTCCTTGTAGCCTGAAACTCGCAGGGGGTCAATTAAGGGGAGATGGGTAGTTTTTCTAGATCCCTTCTCCTTCATGTTTAGCCTCATTAGTTTTCAAATTTTAAGATGTTTGCCCCATTAATTTGTCGGTTTTAAGACCTTCCGCCCCATTTCCTTGTCAATATTTAGACCTTTCGTGCTATTTAGGTGTCATTTTTTTCCTGGCGAACGACAGTGAGCCTGTAATTTTGGAGGAACTGGCCTTTGGCCGGGAAATCTTTCTACCAAAAAATGTACAAACTAATCTAGAAGGGGGATCTAATGGTGGTTTGTTTAATTTTGATGGAGGTCTAGGGAGGAAACTAGAAAAAAATAATATATAAATGAAAACAAATAAATCGACCAAAAAGACGGGGACAAACAATATCTCGCCACCTTGAAAAATCTCGAGTATAGATGAATATAAACACCATATGAGGAGGAGCACTTTATTGACAACGTTTCGCAGATAGCTTCATCAGGTCAATATGCGAAACAATGAAAGGGTTAAGACCTTTTGTACAATTAAGGAGTCGATTTTGTTCCTGGCGAGCGATAGAGAGCCTGTAATATAGTAGTAATCGGCCTCCGGTCGGGACCTTTTTCTATAAAAAAAAAAAATAATAATTATCTTTGGATATTTGTTTTTAAGCTTGATGGAGGTCTAGGGAGGAAACTAAATAATATAGCAAAAATATAAATAAATATAGACGACATCCCCCCTTAATTCAGTCAGCCATTCTGAGTGTATTTTTATTGAGTGTAGTTATCCTACCGTCGGCTTATATAACCCCCTAGGTGAGTGTGTTGTTTATACTGTGGACAGGTGGCGCCAGCTGCCTGCCTGCCTGCCTGCCTGCCCCGCCCATATGCCAAATCTACCCTCAGGCCCTGTTGCCAATTCTTCACCTACCTCGTTGGATTTTTGTTTATTCAACCCAGTTCTGGTCTTTTGTTCAGTATTTTTTGCGGACCTCTCATAGATGTGAGTATCCTAGGTTCGAGTCCTTGGAGTGCCACGTCATGCATTTGTTGATTGCATTAATTGAGTTTAGAGGTGAAGTTGGTTGGTGGAAAAAGCATAATAATACATTTCACTGTGCGTGCATATCTCCAGAAACTGATTGATGTAGGTAATTTTACATACATTATAATCCTATACAAGTAATTTCAGACAAAGCATGTTGGATTTTAAAAATCCGCTCTTTACTTACATTGACTTACATGAGATCCAACCATTAATTTTGGAGGAGTTCCTGTTAATTTAGTAACAACACTTTCATTCAGTCTCAGACTACTTAACACTATTTGGTCCGAGGGAGATCTTTTTGGATGTCCCCTGTTTCGCTTCATTAATTTGGAATTTTAAGAAGCTTGAACCCATTAGTTTGGCGATAATAAGACGCTTCACCCGATTTAGGTGTCAATTGTTATCCGGGCGAGCGATAACGAGCCTGTAACTTAGAAGAGATCGGTCATTGGCCGATCTACCGATCGATAAGATGTACAAATTTAGTTTGAAGGGGATCTGACCATCTGGGTGAGCATTTTATAAGTTTGAAGAAAGTCTAGGAAGGAGCTTTTGTTAGCCTAGAGGACAAACTAAAATAATTTGTTCGAAAATGGCAAAAACAACCAAATCCTCAATATTAATCAAAGTTAATAAGTTTCAGTCATTAAGTTTTAGGGAGTTTCAAAAAGTGTACGGATGGTCAGTAGGGGGTTGCAAAAAATATAAATAAAATAAAAGAACGCTCCCCCCCCCCCCCCCCACACACACACTCTCCACTGATGGAGGGTACTGTATGGCGGGTGATATGGTTGACACACAGTCGATATCTTCACCGTAACACATAACTCCTCTTGGGTAATTTGATAAATAGTATATTTTACCCAGAATTATATTATGTGACCGCTGGAAATCTCGCCGGCTGTAATATACTGCATATATATAAAAGCCCCCCTCAGAATTTACCTACTCCCTGGCTGACTCTTCCCAAATAGTAGACATATTAGCTCGATTACGCTACTTCTGTTTTGAGTTACAGAGGTTAGTGGATGATACTCCTGGCCTAACTCTAATGAACAGACTATAGATTTCAGAGGCGAGGGGAAGAGGACAATCGTTACATGAATAATTACCCAACTGAACCTTCTAGCTAAAACAACAACTCCCTACAAACTAAATACAACAGACAATACAATTAAGGGGGGGTCACCGGCTTTGTTTGATCTTTCTCTCCTTTTCTCTCTTTCCCTGGCTTGTATGCATTCGGCCCCATTCAGCCAACTGTTTAAGACATTTATCCCCATCCAGGTGTCGATTTTTTCCTGGCGAGCGAAAGCGAGCCAGCATTGTATGGAGAAATCCGGCTTCGCCGGATACATTTTTCTATCGAAAAATTTACAAATTTAGCTTGCTGTCTAAACAAAATATATATAGATGCTGGCTCGCTACCGCTCGCCAGGAAAATATTGACAACTGGATGGGGGTAGGCCTAAAAATCTTAAAACAGTAGGCTAAATGGGTCCGAATGGATACAAGCCAAAGAGAGGGAGAGAAAGAGAAAAAAGCTAGGTGGGTCCCCTTAATCTATCTATCTATCTATTGCCTGACGCCGTGATCCCCGAAGGGGTGGCCACGAACGAACCGCCCCATGCACCTCTGTCCCCAGTCAGTCGACGCCCCTCCCCCCAACCAGCACCGCCTTCGTTCATGTAGTTCCTCACTCCATCCTTCCACCTCATATTCGGTCTACTCTCCCCCTCTGTCCCTCCACCTCGCTCTCGTACACCCTCTTAGTCATTCTCTCGCTTTCCATACGTTCCATATGGCCGAACCATCTCAAGTTGTTCCTTTTCACACTTTCCAGCACATCTACCTCCACACCACACCTCCTTCTTACTTCCTCATTAGTCTGACTATCCCTCCATGTAACTCCGCACGCACTCCTTAAGTAATTCATTTCCACTGCTCTCACTCTAAGTCTCTCAACCAACGTCCATGCTTCGCTTCCGTAAGTCAGTGTCGGGATTACCACACTGTCATGCAAGGACTTCTTCACTTCCATACTGACCACCCTATTTCTTGTTACTGCTTTTAGCGTTCCTACAACCCTCTTCCCCTGTTGTACCCTCTCCCACACCTCTTCATCCATAGTCCCATCTTTACTCAACACACTGCCCAGATACTTAAAAGAGTTGACGATCTCCATAGCCTGACCGTTCAGCTTCACCTCACACTCTGTGACTTCACCCCTTTCGAAGACCATAACCTTGCTCTTCCCCGTATTTACCTTCAAATTCCGTTTTTTGCACACTGTTCCAAACTCATTTACCAGACCCTGCAACTCCCATTCATTATCACTCATCAGAACTGTATCATCCGCAAACAACAGTATAGGTAGCTTCCACTCAATTCCCTCCCTTTTCAGCGATACACCAACATCCACTGCTCTTGATAGTATTTCTTTCATGACTCCATCCATATATACAATAAACAACCACAGGGACATCACACACCCCTGTTTCAAACCAACATTCAGGTCAAAGAACTCGCGCTGCTCACTCTCCACACGTACTGCCGCCTTTGCACTCTCATACATGCTCTTCACTGCTTTCAGTAACTTGCCCTCTATTCCGTATATTCTAAGTACTTTCCACAAACCTTCTCTATCCACTCTTGTCATAGGCCTTCTCCAAGTCCATAAAGGCAACATACACCTTTTGTTTCTTCTCCAGATACTTCTCCACAACACAATTCAGGGTAAAAATCTGATCTACACATCCTCTTCCCTTCCTAAAACCTCCCTGCTCGTCGCCTATCCATTTCTCCGTTCTCACTCTCACTCTCTCAATCACTACCCTACTGTATACCTTCCCTACTACGTTTAGAAGACATATTCCTCGGTGGTTACCACACACTCCTCTTTCCCCTTTGCCCTTATATAGGGGGACTATTATGCCAGTCTTCCAGTCATCGGGTGCACTCCCCTTCTCCCATGCTAGTTTTCACATTTTCCATACCCATTCTATCACTATCTCACCACCATACCTCAACATTTCCCCACACACTCCATCTGTTCCTGGTGCTTTCCCCAACTTCACTCTTTTCATGGCTTCCCACACTTCTGACCTCCTGATCCCCACCTCCTCCTCCACTACTTCTCTTCTTCTCCCTCCCATACCATATCCAGCTATGTTTGCTGGCTCTTGATTCCTTACATTTAGCAACTCACTGAAGTACTCCCTCCATCTTTCGACTCTCTCTTGCTTCTCGGCTAGCATTCTCCCATTCTTATCTTTCACACCCTTACTGTTTCCCTTGCTACCTTCCCTAACTTTCTTGACTTCTTTCCAGAACAGTTTCTTACACTCCCTCCATTTTACACTCAGATTCCTTCCAAATTCCTCATCTACTCTTCTCTTACTTTCCTTCACTACTCTCTTCACCACCCTCTTACTCTCCACGTACCTCGCTCGTTTCTGTCTCTCGGAATCTTCATTCCCTCTACTACCCAACCACTCTCTATATGCTTTCTTCTTTTCTTCCACAGCTATTCTTACCTCTTCTGTCCACCATGCTGTACCTTTCACTCCCCTCCCTCTTCTCCTCACTCCACACACCTCCTCACATGCTGCACAGATCTCATCCTTAAACACCTTGCTCATCTCTTCCACTTCCTCCATAACTTCCAGGTCGAACCCACCTAGTCGTCTTTCCACTGCTCTCCTGTACTCCTCCCTGACTTTCTCCTCCTGCAACCTCTCCACCCTCCTCACCATTCCATTCCCCTTAATACGTAAGCAATTAAACAACATTCGTCATTCCACTTATGTCTACCTTTATCCTTGTAGCTCTTACAGGCAAATCTAGCAAAGGTGACTAATTCAATTTATTCTGACTCAAAATATGACTGAATGATACGTTTTAGTTGCACGCACGCACGCATGCATGCATGCATGCACACACACACACACAAACTCAAACACACACACACAAACACACACACACTCAAACACACACACACGTCACACACACAAACACACTCAAACACACACACACTCAAACACTCACACACACACACACACATACACACACACACATACACACACTCAAACACACAAGCACATATTGAGCCCCGATCCGATTACATGAACATCTGAAATACATTGATCATATATTATCATATTTGCAATTCATAAGATTTGATTCAGTCTTTGATATCTTCGAATATATAGCGACAACATTAACCTTTTGGAGATTATGGCGCATTTTGAGTTTATTCTGGCTATCATAAGACGATTGTATACAGTTTAGGAAGGATCTGTGGTAATTATATGGGTATAGAATATCTCAATTAACCCTCTGATTTCCATATACGCGTCCCAATCTGAATAAAATCGTCTAATAATAGCCAGAAAACAGAAAATAAATGCGTATCGGAACTTGAGAAGGTTAATGAAAGCAAATGTACGTCTGCTGGACTGAATATATATTACTTCGGCTTATGAGGTTATAACAAAGTGGTGACGATTCCTAGCGATCACTTCCAACTATATATTCATGCAGTGCTATTGTATCGGGAACATCGAGGGTAAAAACCGGTATCACACGAGAGCTTTTATAGTCAACATTCGATGATCAACATATTTCTGGCAACATTTCTGAACTATTTTGCACTGGCGTCAGAATCTAGACTGATGATGGATGAATTTAGCCAACCAATATATTTTAGAAGTCCACCTCAT